>APFE030725871.1:46823-90671 GCA_000404065.3 Pinus taeda | reverse complement strand
TGGGTTTCCCCTCTAGTGTTGGTGCCCAAGAAAAATGGGAAATGGAGAATCTGTGTGGACTACAGAGAGTTGAAAAAAGCCACCAAGAAAGACCACTTCCCTTTACCTTTCATAGATCAAGTGCTGGATGGTCTGGCACGGAAGAGATTTTTCTCTTTCCTAGATGGGTTCAGTGGGTACAACTAGATTCAAATCAGCCTGGAGGACCAAGATAAGACCACTTTCACTTGTCCATGGGGTACCTTTGCCTACCGTGTCCTTCCCTTTGGGCTATGTAATGCCCCTACCACATTCCAGAGGGCTGTGTTAAGCATCTTTGCCGAGTTGGTCCATGATTCGGTAGAAATCTATATGGATGACTTTACTCCTTATGGGTCTAGCTTCCAAGAAGCCTTATCCAACCTGGGAAAATTTTTGAGTAAGTGCATCGAGATGAACCTGTCCCTCAGTCCTGAGAAATGTGAGTTCCTGATGACTGAAGGGACCGTGTTAAGCCATACCATCTCTCGCCAGGGGTTACAGGTGGATCCCATTAAAGTTGCTATCATCAAAAGGGTCCTACCTCCTCAAAAGGTGAGAGATGTCCGGAGTTTCCTAGGCTTAGCAGGATATTATCGTAGATTCATTAAAGACTTTTGTAAGCTGGCCTCGCCATTGTTTGGCCTCTTAGCAAAAGATGTTGAGTTTAAATGGTCGGATGACTGCCAGAAGGCTCTGAATGAGTTGAAGGATAAGTTGGTGTCTGCTCCAATTCTAAGAGGCCCAAACTGGGCCCTACCTTTCCACATCCACACGGATGCCTCGAACAAAGCCATAGGGGCAGCCTTAGGACAAGTTGAAGAAAAACTCCCATATGCTATATACTTTGTCAGTAAAAACTTATCCAAGGCAGAAATGAATTACACGGTAATTGAGAAAGAGTTCCTGGCTGTGGTCCATGCCCTGAACAAGTTCCGACACTATATCACTGGCTATCAAACATTTGTACATACTGACCATGCTGCAACCCGATATTTAATGAATAAGCCTGCTGTGAATGCTCGTATTATTAGATGGTTACTTTTATTGTAGCAGTTTGATTTGACCATCGTTGACAAACTAGGTAGAGAAAATGTTGTTGTTGACTTCTTGTCTAGATTGGATTTGCTTGCAGGTGAAGAGGGAACAGTGGATGACCAGATGCTAGATGAGCATATGTTTGCTATCTCAGTACTCTCCCCGTGGTTTGCTGATATAGCAAACTATCTGGTCTCAGCACAGTTCCCTCCACATCTATCCTCAAAGGAGAAGAGCAGAATCGTGAGAAAAAGTGCCTCATTTACTTGGATCGGGGGAAACTTGTTCAAACTTGGCCTTGATCAGATCTTAAGGCGTTGTGTAAGGGAGGAGGAAATCTTTGACATCCTCCTAACTTGTCACGATGGGCCTTGTGGAGGACATTTTGCAGCCAAGAGGACTGCCTTCAAGATTCTACAGGCAGGCTACTATGGCCCACTCTCATTGAAGATGTCACGAAGATATATCAGCCATGTGACCGATGCAAGGATGGGGAAACCACCCCCAAGGGATGAAATGCCTCTCCAACCTCAGGTGACTCTTGAGCCATTTGAGAAGTGGGTTATGGACTTTGTGGGCCCTATAAACCCTCCTTCAAGGCAATAGTCTTACATCATTGTGTGCACAGATTATCTGACAAAGTGGGCAGAGACCAAAGCAATCAAAGCAGCAATAGAAGAGAAGGTGGCCGAGTTCTTAAGAGAAAACATTTTCTACAAATTTGGCTACCCAAGAGAGATAGTCACCAATCAAGGAAGCCAGTTCACCTCCAATTTGATTGAAGATCTACTTGCTCATCATAGAATCAAGCATAAGACTTCCACCCCATATCATCCTCAAGCGAATGGGCAAGTGGAAGTCACCAACAGAGCATTAGAGGGGATCTTGACCAAGGTAGTGAGCAGCAGCAGAAAGGATTGGGCAGATCGCCTGGTTGAGGCCACTTGGGCCTACAACACCACTTGGAACACCGCAACCAGTTTCACACCCTATGAGCTGGTCTATGGAAAGAGAGCTTTGCTGTCAATCGCGTTTGAGTACAACACATTGAGGATGGCAGCTCAGCTGGACCTAGATCTCAGCCATTCTCAACAAGAAAGGTTAATGCAGCTGAATGGGTTGGATGAACTTCAAATGCAGGCCCTCCTCCACTCAGAAGTGACTCAACTTCAGAGGAAGGTGTGGCATGACTGGCACCTCAATGAAAACCAATTCCAGCCGGGAGATTGGGCGCTACTATATGATTCTAGACATAAGGATTTCAAGGGAAAACTGAGAACGAGGTGGCTAGGACCATATGCAGTAGAAAAGTGTAATGATAATGGCTCTGTTCTTATCCGAACTATTGATGAAGAAGCCATCCCCATGCTCATCAATGGGCATCGACTCAAGATCTACAGGAAGCCTCTTTCAAGGCAAGAGTTCGTCAAAACTATGGAAAAATCAGTGCTGGTCATAGAGAAGGGTTCTGCCTCTGTTTTGGGCACACCCTGAGCATCATTTCATATTTTAAAAAAAAAAAAAAAAAAAAAACGATCCTTGGGTGAAAACCTTTCTGAGGCGCCCAAGGCAGGTGGTAGGAGTGAAAACCTCATTGAGGCGCTCCTGCTGTCTCTCTAAAAAAAAAAGAAAAAAGAATGGGAATAAAAAGATTCTTGGGTGAAAACCTTTTCAAGGCGCCCAAGGCAGGCAGTAGGGGTGAAAACCTCATTGAGGCACCCTTGCTGTCTCTTAAAAAAAAAAAGAAAAAAAAGAAAAAAAAAAAGAAAAGGAAAAGAGAAACAAGAAGAAAAATCAGCTGATCTTTGAAAGTGTTGCAGGTTGCAGGTATACAACACACAAAAGGAGGACTGTAAACTCAAAGACAAGGGTTCTTATCAAGCTACCAGACAGCCTCTCATGCACATCCACCATGAACACTCATTTTTGCAAAGTTTGGGCACAATCGGATCATGGTTCGGCCTTCTACAGGAAGCTATAGGACTTTCTACAGGAAGTTCTGTATTTCTACAGGAAACTTCCTGTAGAACGTTTGGGCGGGCTAGAATCAACTGCAATGAAAGATTTGGAGCTTTAAGTCAACTGCGGGGGCATGCAACCACCCTTTTCTGCCATCCCCCACTCGCTGCACCTCTTTTCACCACCGCCACTCCAATCTGAGCAAGCATACCTGCACATGCAACGAGAACTCTGTTTTTCAAATAAGGAAAATTGTGTTTCTTTTCAATCTCAAAAACAAGGTCTTCTGAGGCTCGAGCACTCACCTATTTAGGCGACCTCAAGACCTTTCACCTATGCAATAGGACTCAAATTATGTCAGCATGCACTCCAGGAGGAGAAACGACTACAGTATGTCCTACAGGAATCCTGTAGCAGCTGATCCAGTTGGAGTACCTGCCACGAAGACACCAGCAGCTCACAGAATCGGTGCATGCCATGTCCGCCACCAGAGGAACGGGTCTCTAAGACTCTCAGCTAGCAGCAGCCAATACAGGGAAGCTCCAGCACTTGAACACAGAGCAGCAGCACGCAGATCCGACATCCATCGTCTTGAACCCTGGAAGAAACCACGTCCATGGCCGCACAGGTAAGTAACTAACCTTATTTCGCCCAATTGCATGAACTATACTCTAAATATGCACAACTGTGGAAATGGGTGGATTGAACAAGGATGGTTGCCACTCAACTGGCCACCACCGCCAGTCAAGCGGCCTTGTAAGATCCGAACTGGATCGATTATGCCGAAAGGATGGATAATTGGCACAGGGGAAGTGTCCAGTTGGGAAGAGGCGGAGATATGGCAAGAATGGCGACGGTAAGCACAGCGGAGAGAATTGGGCAGTCAGGGGCACGCTGGGATATGATTGCGGTGACGTTCGCTAACGGATCATCAGGGACAACTCAACCCCGTGCCATGAATTCCGCAGCAATTTGAAATCGGCTGGCTGATACTGATGATGCACTGCGGTCATTTATGAAGCAACCATTTTCCAGTCGAATGTGCGTCCTCTTTCCTTTGCAAGTGGTTAACCCGAAGTTTTCAACCTGTTCAAACGTCCTGTTGCCGCTCAGACTGGTCCTGCGCTGCCGTAAACTCCTCCGGAAGCTGAGAACGAACTTCTACAGGGAGCTGCACTACAGGAAACACGACATCTGAAGCAGTACAGACCGTTCACGTCGAGGGTGGCGAATTTCGGCGAGGTAGGCAGAATTTAACCTCCCCATGCAAAGAATTTTTTTCGAAGGTGGTGCAATCATCGTAGAAAAGGGGTAGAAGAATTTGGGTGCAGTTCGGTCTGGTTTTATATATATGTCGTTGCAAAATCATCACAGTCATCTGCATCAATAATTTTCCCTGCGTATGAACGCAAACTCTTTCTTGTAGAGGATGATACCCTACCGAAACACTGTCAAAACTGTAACTTTTATGCCACTGTGTGTATAACGGAGACATAGCTCCGTGCTCCGAGTGGAAATTCTCGAAATCCTCCTTCTGTACATCGGAGCAGGCAAATTCAGCAGGGTAATCGACCAAAGGTATCTTTTTTTTTCCGCTCTTAGGAGAGAATCCGCCTAGAATTCCCAGTCTGCGAACGCAAGCACAAAGTTTCACCATGCCGGGCGGGTTCATCTGAAAAGAACCTTCAGACTCAAAGAAGTTACGGGAAACCCCTGAGGTGGTAGACCTATTCTCCCGTGCACAATGGATGTCATTTTGTGACAAGCTCTAGGGGCACGACGATGAAATTACAGAAGAATTCGGTCCCTGGAGCCAAAGTCAAAAACATTGGCCACCGTCAATTTCAGAGGACTAACCCTCAGACTCACCCCACAGCTCATCAGCAGGGTGACTGATCTTCCCATGGGAATCCCGTGGGATAAGGAGGAAAGGAAGCTGGGTAAGATGGCTAAGGAAGAATTCTTCTTGCCTGAAGAACAATTCTCAGAGGATAAAAACGGAGTTCGAAGGACTAGCCTACAGTCGTTCTGGAGTGAAGTCAGCCTCCAAATTATGAAGTATATCACGTGCGAGGGGCGGTTTAGTATCATACATGGTTATCATTTTCGGCTGCTCACAGAACTCAGACACCACATGGACCTCCCCTCGGAGCAGAAATTGAGCATTTCATATTTCCTCTTGCAGTCCATGACTGAATGTGCCACCAAATTCAGAGAAGGGACACCAGACCAGCTAGCACATCATGGGCTTATAAAGCTCCTCGTGGAAGATGCACTCCACACTTTCATTGTCCCTCTCTCATGGGAGATTTTCCGGAATATGTCAAATGATGATGACATCCGAGTCTTAGCTGAGGAGCTCACTTCCTCCAGCAGTGACGAGAAGGAGCCTACTCAGGCCGAGAAGAAGGCCAAAAGACAGAACACCCATGGCAAAGCACCCAAGAAGGAGCAAAAAGGAACACCAGCATCAAAGCAAGCTGCCAAAATAGGGGATGAGGGGATTACACCAACGCCCAGGGAAAAACGACTACAGAGCAGGGCAGAACAGACTGAGAAAGTCCAGGACAGTAAGGGCACCCCTAAGGCTACCTCAGCCAAGATGAAAGAAAAAGTCCCCTCGGCCAAGCAGGCTAAAGCCATGCCCTCGATTCCTACAGGAAAGCAGCAGAGAATCCCTACAGGAAAGCAGCAGAGTCTCTCGACAAGAAAATTGAAAACGGCTTCTACAGGAAGCCAGAAAGAAACCACTACAGGACTTTCTACAGGAAGTCCGAAAGGAGGACAACAGAAGGAGAAGTCATCTGAGATCCTAGCCAGGGAGGCAACAGCTATTCTGGCCACCCTAAGTACTCCTCCCAAGCCAAAGGAGAAACGAAAAAGGGAGACCCCTCTGTATTTCAAAGCGAGAAGGAGTGTAAGAATTAAGACTGGCAGACCCCAGCCTCCATCCAAAGAACCAATCACCATCATGGATACCCCTACCATGCCAAAGGATGGATCCCCCTCCAAGGCATCCATTACTTACGATCGGGGGAGTCCGAAAACCTCCTCATGGAGGGATAGAGTGGAGAAAATGAGCTCACAAGCCTCTCTACAGGATGCTGAGGCTATTCTACAAGAAACTCTGGCTAGGTTGAAGGAAACTGAGCAACTAGAAGAGAAGGCAGCCGAGTCACCACAAGAGGAGGAGGGAGCAGCCAAATCACCACAAGAGGAGGAGGAAGCAGCCAAGTCACCACCAAAGGAGAAGAAAACTGATGTTATCATGGAACCAAGCCCACAGCCCAACTTGGGCTCTTATTATAACTTTTTGGAAGCAGGCAAAATTATTCCCCAAAAGTTTATAGTGCCACTGTTTTTAGCACTAGAAGAAGAACGGGTATGAACCCACACGTGGATGAGGATAGCTAAATCTAAGGGAGTAGCGGATATTGGGCCTCTAGAGGAAAGGCTCAAAGAAGCACAAAGGGAGTTGGAAAGAGTAAGGCATGTGGAAAGCTCCCAGAAAGCTAAGTTGAGAGAAGAAAATGAGCTTCTCAGACAGCAGCTCCAGCTGCAGGAACAAGGGAAAGAAAAGGACATGGCAGCCAAGGATCCCTCAGCAGAGCCTTAAGGGAAAGAAGAGATGCAAGCTGATCTTGAGGAGTTCAACCAGCAGCTACAGGAAAGGGGACTGCAGGCAGATATTGAGATACAATCCCTAAAGCAGCAGGTGCAAGAAAAGGAGGCACAACTGGCCTGCATGGCCAGTTGGGCAATGGAAGCACTACAATGTAGGCAGCTGGCCAAATATTATGGCCTGTACCTAAGGGACCAGTGGCTGCAATTCCAAATCAATACATTGGCACAGAGGGGTATCTCTCACATCCAAAACCCCCAGCAATTCACAGATTTATGTAACACCAGTTCATTGGAGGATAGGGCCAAGCTTTCAGAGTTTTACCTCCATAATTTGGCCCTTCCATACATCACTTCGTGGGACCCCAACAAAATAGTAGGGGACATGAAACTGATGGCAATGACCTCATGGTTAAACAACGAAGAGAAGAGAGCAGCTGAGGTAAAGAATGTCATGGACCGGGAGTTACATGAACCACTGCTGATTAGAGCAGAACCAGGGAACCCCACAGCACTGATATCCGCTCACCAGCACATAGCAACCAATTCTCAGGGTTTATTAGAGTACATGGATCGTCAAGCCCAGGGCATAGCACACTTTGAGGATATGGAGAGGTTACTAGGGGACAATTGTGTTCATGCTTGCACCCGTAGGTGGAACACATTGTCCCACAACCTCAAAATTCAAGAATATCACACTCCAACTCGGCTGAGGGAGGCTTTGGCACAGGTACCTCTCTACAAGAAATCCATGCAGAACCTCCAAGCCAATTGGATAGGCCTCAAGCTAAGTCCACCCTTGCTTTTGGGACTATTAGAGGGAGGCACAAAAGAGGAGGAGCATAAGCAGTGGAAAGAAGTGGAGAGGAAGGCCGGATTCCATGACAGTGTGGAAGACACTACTTCAGAAGCTTGGGATGTGCGAGTGGCCATCAAAGAAATGAAAGACAAGAAGCTGGACTAAGTTTCTCAGAGGATGAGCAACCCTTTTAGCAGGGGGGTGATGATGAGCCCCAAAATTGGTAACAATTTGGGCTCATTTCGCCTAATTTTCATTGTTCAGTCCTTGTTCAAATCCATCATTTTCTATAGTTTATGCATTATTTTTAGTATGTTTGTGTCTTTGGTATGAATAAGGGAAGTTACTTTTCCTAGGTGGTTAACACATGTCTATTTGAGGTTTCTGACATATATTAGAGCAAAGTCAAAGCAATCATGAGCTATAAGGCAGCCAAGCCTGAAGTGAGGACTTGAAGGGGGGGTGCCTATGGCATTCAATGACCCTTCCTCGAGATCTTCACCTCCAACTCCGAGCTCCAAAGACCACCAAACCGAATCTAGAAGGAAGCCAATCAGCATTTAGAAAGGCACTGTTTGACTCACAGTTTGACAGCCGAGTTCCACAGATTGAGGAGGCTAGCTAGGTCCCTCATGATCTATAAATGTTGAGGCCTCAACCTTCGTAAAAATACTTTTGAAACTATTCTGACTTTGCACCTCAGTGCTGTAGCTCTATTTTGTTCTTTTGTAGCCATTTTTGGCATGACTGTTATGATTGTTTTTGGATAATGAGAAGCAGTTTGGTTTCCTATCAAATCTGAGTTTTTCATAGGAGCCAAAGCTCTCAGGGTTGGGCCCAACCTGAGAGCCTAGGGCCTCCTTTTTGTATTGTGACTTTTCCTTTACGTATCACTGTTTTCCTTTATGCATTTGAACACATTTCTGCTAAGTAGATTTCGTTATGTTGCTGGAATAGATCACTGTTTATGAATGACTTTGGTTTAGGTGTTTTGGTAGGATAATAACAGCAAGATTTCCAAGAAAAAGGGACAACCACACTCCTGGTTTCACCTCGCCCTTATTGGATTTGGGGCTGGAATTGAGGAAACAGTGCTGCCTCACAAAAACACTAGTTTGCTTGTTTATGCAATCTTTTAGTGTGCTTGTTTTATTTGCAGAGATTAGTCATGGGTTTGGACATCTGAAATTTTTCTTTACATAGATGGTGTACAAGGTTTTCTTCCCAAATAAAGTTGCTGCTCATTTATGTTGTTGATGGTTAGACTAGACTAGTTTACGATTGGATCATTTGCAGGTCTTTGTTGATTTGATCAAGGCCCACCGTGCAGGGCATCTTCTTCCTTCATCCATCCTCCCAAAGTATCATCTAAGCCTCCTGTTCTGTCTCCTAGCTAAGCTGCCCGTTTCCCATCTATCCTTTGTGTCCACAAAACCTTACCTCCTTACTCATCATTGCCTTAGCTGTCTTCAAGCCAAGTCAGCCTTCTACACCTCTTCACCGATCCACCCACCAGTCCTTAGGCCATTTTTAGACCCCTATCCTACCTCTAGATCCATCCATGCACCTTCCCTCACTCATCCACCTCCTAAAAACTGACTTCCAAACATCCTGTAGAAATTCTGAAGTTTCCTGTAGAAATCCTAGAACATCCTGTAGAACCCCTGCAGACTTCCTGTAGAAGCTCACAAGTGAGGTTTCCTGATAGCCAAACCTTGTGAAACTCTGGGGAAGAGTGTTAGGGACTCCTTAGACCCTCTCTGAGCCTTTCCAACCATTTCCAAGCATTCATCTTCCTTGATCCACCCCTGCACAGTAAAGCACAGTTCAAGCATATGCATGTGAAAATCGGCACTTAATCAAAAAATACAAAAAGATGCTTTCTTAGGACAAAGGTAGTTCAAACACATTTCTTTTACCTTACTAGAAGTAATGGCATCTCTTTCAGTAGTTTTCATTCTCATCTATGCATCAGTAGGACTAGCTGGTAGAATTAGGGTTCGCTAGGGTTTGCGTTTCTTTTTGGCTTTCAGTTCCTTTTTCACAAGTAGATTAGCTTCCTTTGAGTTAGCTTTCATTCATCACTTAAAAGCTTCTTCTGAGAACTCATAGAAGTTGGCTAAAGCCCCTAGCGGACTTGTGCCAGCTGACCAAGTGACAGCTGCGGCAAGAGCTAGTACTTGTGCATACAGCACCGTCTCTTCCAAGTTTGTTACGAACAACCGGGTTGATAAAAGTAAAGAAGGGAGTCCCAGGAGTTGCAGCATTATTACTGCAATACTGGAGCCCACCAATGTTGACAGAGGGAAAGTGAATGATTATGACCAAGAAGAGATTAAGAATTTCTTCGCATGTAATCAATATGATAGAATTAGGGGAAACAGGAGCAGTCAAGAATTCTTGTTTATGCTAATTCTGAAGAAAACATTAATAATAATAAAGATTGAACACAGAGTGCAAACAAGCAAATTCTGGGCTATTCTTTTTCTCTATTATCTAGATCATGAAACATATATGATGTAGCAAACATAGAAACTGTAAAACAAGGGATATAAGGGTACTCATTGATCCATAGTTCGACTCAAGAATTCTGTGACAGGTCCTCTGTATCAATTCTTCATCCAGTAGGCCGAACAACAGTTTGATCCCAATAGCTTTTTATTCCAAAATTCAGATTTACAACAAGGTCTAGTGAAATCTACACATACCCCACCTCCTCAAAACTCTAAAGAAGGGGGTATTTTTATAACAAAATAGTACAACAGGTACCTCATAAAATCTTTGAGATAATATCTAAGCTTAACCTAAAGTAATTTACAAGCAAAGTAGAAATGGCTAACTGATGCTGTGCTGGAAGCTAGCTCTTAGGGTTCGGCTCACAGGTGTCTTCTTCAATAACTGTGCACATCTAATAGTCTTTACTACACTTTAACTCTGATCTACTTTTCTTAGTCAGCTCCGAAATTCATTAATTCTGATTTGATTTGCCTTTAATTCTGCACTGATACACTTCAATGCTTGATCTGATACTCTTTAATGTGTTTTGACTTCTGCTCACCGTTTTTCTAGAAAAAATGAGACTGCAACGTGTCTTTACACCGCCTTTCTCTGGTAAATCATGTCTCTAATGGTTCCCTCTGGCTGGGGTATCAAATATCTCTGTTCATCCCTTTATTTCTTTTTCTGTGGGCTATGAAGTCCTTCAACGCTGGTTCGAACTATATTCAAAAGGAAGAAGACTATACAATGGAAACTTTGGTTGAGGCTGCGAGCTCACTGTTTGGAGCTTTTCTCAGTCTAGAGGCGGTGAAAACACCAGAAATGTGACCTTGGTCCCTTTTACGCCTAGAGTGCATGAGGGCACTGAATGAACAAACATAACAAAATGACTTTTTTACCCCTTTAATAGACAAAAAGAAGTTTTGGCAGCAATTTTCGATTTGATCGAGAGCGATCACCGTTGGATGAAATGGATGGATGAGGGCCATTGGATAACATAAAGGCAGATCAAACGGCTGAGGAAAGATCGCAATATCGCGCCGGCGGAAGACAAGGGGTTTGGAGATTTTATGATTTGTGATTTGTGATTTGCGATTTGTGATCAGATCGCATCGCGGAATCGCATAGCGGAAGGTAAAGGACGAAGGTTTATACATGCGATAATGCGTTACACGATATGTGATATGCGATCGCGAAATCGCATCGCAGAAGTTTTAAAGGAGAAAGTGAAGGTGGTGGGGTGAAAGTGCGATTTGTGATTTGCGATTAGATCGCATCACGAAAGGTCAAATGGGCGCAGTTTTATGGCTAAGAGCCCATGGTTTGGTTATTAATCAACCAGATGTTGCTTAATTCCTTTAGGTGCGGGGAGGGGGTTCTTAATAAGTTTCAAGCAAACTTATTAATTCCCGAAAAAAACATGTTTATGGTTATATTTCAACCACGGTGGGGATATATTAGATATTTGGGGCTTCTTATATATAATACGGGATTGGGTAATAAAGCGGGATTTATATAATAAAGTTAAAAGTTAGTATGGATTTTCAAAAAACTGGAAAGCGCTTAAGCTATGATGCTAAAAAACTTAGGCAAAAAGGAGAAAAAGTTGTTTATACAAGAAAGATGGCCACTTTCCTAAGCACAATTTGGGATTTTACTTAGGCAATCGACAAAACGGAATCGATGGCTTAGTGATATTGAGCAGATCTTAATATCATTGAGGGAAATTAGTAAATGATTTGGGGAGAAGTGTGAAGGGGAGTTAGTCATGCCTCGCTTGAGCTTCTCCAAGTCAAATATTTGCCATAGTACTTATGATGGTAATAGGATGAATCACCTTTGAAGGACAAAATTACTCCTAAGCCTACTTCTGCAACATCAAAAATGCCTACCCAACCTACTGTTCCTAACATTTTTTCTTCTTTTTCTATGGGTGCATTTATACTAGCAAACCCTTGCTCTTTTCTTTTCTTTTATCTTCCATCCTATCTAAGTCTGCCCTTATTTCTTCCAAGGGCTCAGATTTAGCTATTGAGACCCTTTGCTTCTCTACCTAGCTATTTGTCTGCCAAGCTTGAACTGTTTGGACAGACTTTATTCTCTATTTCTAAGACAAGTAAATTTAAATATGGACTTGGCCAAGATTGAGCTATTGGTCATACATTAATTGTGGCAAGAGTCGACCAACTGCACACAATGAAATTCTTCAAAAGTGGAATAGTAGTGGCATTTTGGACTATCACACTTTCCTGGTCTCTTCATTTGCGGTTCATTTCTTTCTTTTTTATCGACCATTTCATTCTTTTTTCCCTTTGATTTTTCTTTTAGGGCATACCCTCTTTTCATTTTTTAATTTTTTGTTTTCTTGGAATATGGAACACCTTTGCAACCAGCCAAAGGTTTGAACATATTAGGCCTTATCAATGTCAATCATGAAAAATGACACCTATTGGTATAGGAACCTAACACATAGAACATTCCGGAATACACAACTGCCCTCCTTTGAATAGCAATCATTCTTGCATGTTATAGTCCAGCCATGAACTGTTATCTCTCAATAATGGATTTTGGCAAGCTTCATAAGCTTCCTTCAAATATGCATCTGCCTCATAGAAGTCCTTAAGATGTTCCAGTCCTAACACTTGTATGATACTTTCCTACAGGATCAGATTCCTCCTGCTTAACGCATCTGTCACTTTGTTGGCTTGACCGCTGATATGTTTCAATACAAATGTAAAACTCTACAAGTACTCCACCCACTTCGCATGTTCATGGTTTAGCTTATGCTGCTGTATGATATACTGCAACGCAGAATTATCTGAAAATAAGACAAATTCATTGGCAAATAGATAATGTCTCCAATGCTTTAGTGCTTAAACCACCGCATAAAATTCCTTGTCATAGGATGTGTATTTTTGCCTACTTTCATTTAGTTTCTCACTGAAATAGGCTATCAGTTTGTCCTCTTGGTAGAGTACTGCACCAATGGCTATCCCACTAGCATCACAACGAACTTGGAAAAGTTCGTTAAATTCTGGTAATCTCAAAATTGGTCTTTCGGTAATTTTCTTTTTGAGTAACTGAAATCTCTTCTCTGCCATTTCTATCCAATGGAAAGGCTGATTTGTTTTCTTAATGGTGTCTAGCATAGGTGCACAAATCCCACTGAAATTTTTAATAAATTTCTGATAAAAACGCACCAATCCATGCAAACTCCGTACCTCAAACAAATTTTTGGGGGATGGCCAGCTAACTACAACTATAACCTTTTTTGGATCCATTTTTAGTTCATACTCATAAATCACAAATCCTAAATAGATTAACTCTCTCTTGAAAAATGAACATTTCTTCAAATTTTCCAGTGATTTATTTTGCTGCAATTTTTCCAATACATACCTTACGTGTTCCTTCGTCTTGCTGAATATAAGTATATCATCTAGATACACAATCACAAATTTTCCAATGAATTCCTTGAGCATCTCATTCATCAACTACATGAATGTGCTAGGGGCATTGCTCAATCCAAATGGCATAACTAGCCATTCGTACAAGCCTTCATTAGTCTTGAAAGTTGTCTTCCACTCATCACCTTCTTGAATTCTGATTTGGTGGTAGCCTCTTTTCAGGTCTATCTTTAAAAAGTACGCTTCTCCACTCAAACAATCCATCATATCATCCATTTTAGGTAATGGGAATTTGTATATGATAATAATCTTGTTAATAGCCCAGGAGTCCGTGCACATTTTCCACTCACCTCCTTTCTTGGGAGCTAAAATAGTCGGAACTGCACAAAGGCTTAAACTCTCCCAAATCAGTCCTTTATCCAACAACTCCTGCACCTACTTCCAGATCTCTTCATTATCCTTTGGACTCATCCGGTAGGCAACCTTGTTTGGCAAACTGGCTCCTGGAATAAAATCAATATGGTGAATGATGCTCCTCTTCGGTGGTAGTTTGTCTAGTAGATCATCTACCACAATATCACTAAATTCTTGCAGCATGTTCTGTATCTCTTCTAGTAAATCAGTAAGGTTGGTGTGTACTAACACTGCCCTTGGTCTTCTCACAACTGCATAACCCATTTCACTCTCTTTAATCTATCGTAGAAACTCCTTTCCTCCTAGAAGTAATGCTTTCGATCCAATTGTTTTTGTTGTCTCCTCTTCTTCCTTAGCTTCTTTCATGGGTACCAAGGTATGCTTTATCCCATATTTGACATATCTGTAACAATTTTTCACTCCATCATGGACTACCTTACTATCGTACTACCATGGTCTGCCTAGCAGAATATGGCACACATCCATCGGCATTATGTCACAAGTCATCTTATCCTTGTACTTTCCTATCTGAAAATATACCTTGCATTGTTCATCAACTAACAATTGGTGTCCCATCTGCAACCACGACACCTTGTATGGACTTGGGTGTTTTGCTCTCTTCAAACCCAGTTTCTCCACCATCTCCGTAGCTACCAAATTATCGGTGCTCCCACTGTCAATAATCAATTTACAACATTTTCCTTGTGACTTACATACAGTCTCGAACAATGCTTTCCTCTGTGTCTGATTAGCTACTTCCTTGGCTGGTTTTAATAACACCTTGTTCAACACCAAGGCTTCCCCGATTTCTGGCATATTTTGCACCTCATGTGGTATTTTGTCTGCTTCATTGGGCTGAGCGACATATGCTCCCCTCTACCCAGTTTGTTCGTTTTTAGGACATTCAAATAACCTGTATCCCCACTTGTGACACTTGTAACACTGATAGGCATTTCCTCTGCCTCTACCATTACCTCTTCCTCGTTGGTATGGCCTTCCTCCTCTGGTGTTACCTTCCCTTTCACTCTGTCCCGAAGTCTTCGAACTACTACCCTCTTCATTTCCGCTGGCAGTCTTACCTCTACCAAAGGTCTATCCTCGACCACTACCAGAACCACCTCCTCTTCTAGCATTTTGTTTCCTAACAATCTTTTCCTCCGCCTTCAAAGCACTCTGATAAGCTTCTTCCATGGTTTTAGGGGAAATAATGCTAATTTCGTCTAGGATCTCCATCCGTAGACCATTTACAAACCTCGTTGTCCTCTCAAGGGTATCTTCAACATAATCAGCTCTCAAGTTAATTTTATAAAATTCTTCAGTATATTCCTTCATAGTCATCATTCTCTGTTTCAGGTTCTGTACCTATCTGTAAAGGGCAATTTGATAATCTCTAGGCAGAAACTTGCTCTTCATTTTCACAATCATCCTATCCCATTTTTAATCAAGGGTTTGTTTAATATCCTCCTTTCTACCTGTACACTATCCCACCATAATGCTGCATGTCCTTTCAATTTGGTGACAGCAAACTTGACCCTCTTATCTTTGTTGATTTCATCATACTCAAAACATTTATCTAATTCACTTATCCAGTATAACAATGCCTCTGTGGACAAACTGCCATCATAATTAGAGAGCTCTGGTTTTGACTTGCTGCTAGCCAACAAAACTGAATTCAATAGCTTAATTTCCAGTCCTTCATCATCTGACCCATCTGTCATGGTTACGTTTTCCTCCTCACTATCATCCCCATCTTCCGGCTCTCTACGCCTCCCTGCTTCCAATGGTGCCAAATGTGCAGTTAAGTTTCTAATATCTTCTCTTAACCCTTAATCTACTACCCTTCTAATGGTTCTTCCTCGACCCCTTCTTCCTATCTCCATCTTTACTGAGAGAAAGGAAAAATCTACTCTAATACCAAAATTATGCCGTCAATTTACAGCATGCACCAATCTCCAAATCTTATGGGTTACGACCCCTTTAAACAATCTTTGTGGAATGGTTTAAGTCAGCAACCCAACCTTTTCGTTTCACCGGTTCTTCCTATCGAAACTCTACAACCCATTCATAACCCTTTAAGCCCTCAAGCCTGCATACATGTAACTACTCCTCTTTAACCTTGGTTTATTGGATTTATTACATGAATCCTTCAAATCGACGCTATAATGGTTGTAAAACCTTAATAAAGGAATTATGCATAAAACATGCGTAATACACCTTTTCCCCGCTCATTCCATAGTCTTGGCACATCTTCTGAGGACTTCCCTTTATCGAAATTGGGTATCGGCCCGTCCGCGGGTCGCATTACCCACTCCTTCCACTTCCCCGATATGCGATTACACTATCAGGACTCTATAGGCGCACTTTTTACACTAAAAACCTGCGCCCTTCATTATATTGGAAATTATGGGAAACACGAGAATACAAAGAAAAATCCATTCCGATCAATTAGGCCGGATCTCAAATGTTATGCACCGGGGCTTATAAATATCATCGGGTCTACCTTATTGCCTGTGTCCATACTCCTCCGCCGATAGCCACCTATCAAAGGTTGCGATGCGATTGAAATGTTGTGATGCAATCACTCTGATGATTGCGTCAGCATTCGAAAATCAAAATCCACCGATTAAATCTCCATCATTAATCTTTCCTACAGATCCAACAGTCCTTGCTCAATCGCTTGATCGCAATTGGTGTTTGCTCGAGGTCGGGGTTATTCCACTCGCCGATTTCAATTCTGCCGATTCAATCTCTGACGTTGATCTATTGAATCCAACGGTCCCTGAGCGTCACTTCCTTAATCTTTCGCTCCTTTGTTGTTCACGCCTTTTACGCTTCCTCTGTACCACGAGCAAGTTTTCTCTATGTGTTCCTTTGCCTCTTTGAGTCCGCTAAATTCACCTGCATGTATATATATAGTACAGAAGATATGATTTAAACTGAATTCATCATTCAACCATTCGAAACACATAGTTACATGGATTTGAATTTTCTCTTTGCACATAACAATTAAACAAAGGATATATTTTGAGGCTCTATCTCTCTCTATGGTCTGCTCGCCTAACTCCAGTGCCCCCTCTTACATTCTTCCTGTAGACTTACAATTATACTCAATTGGGCTAACCCCCCACTCTTCATTCTTGTTTCCTTTTTAATACATCATTGACAGCTCCTTTTATAGTTCGCGGAACTGTTTCTCAGTTGTGAGTCAGTTTCTTCAAACTAATTCCTAACTGATCCTATTTGTCTATTTCAAAAAAACTAACAATCACTGATTCAACCTTCATTTAAAATAACACAAAATGAAACTAAATGAAACAGAAATTTGAAATGTTTTCCTCTCTACTTGTCAAAATAAAACAAAATAACTAGAAAATAACAAGAAACATCTCCCAGTTGTCGCCTCTTCATTCGGGTGCTCCTACATCATTCAATGATAAAATCTTTCTTATAGATAACACAAACTTTATCTTAAACCTTTCCTTTTAAAAGTATTCACACTTCCCTACACACTTCAACTCCAACACGACAGGTCAACCTTAACTTTGTTCGTGGAAAAAGTGACTTCCATACATATTAAATATTAAAATTTTAAATATCAAAATTTTAAAACTTGAAATAGGTAATAAAACTTATTTTTTTATATTAATTGTATCTTCTTTATAACAAAATTTTAAAAATCTAAATTAATAATAAAACTTACTATAAAACTTACTTTTTCATATCAATTGTATCCTCCTATGTTACAAACATATAAAAGTACACTACTTGTAACAACCCATAAATATCCCATTTGATGCTTTGTGATAGAATATCCTCACGTCTCCACCGGTCCCCACACACAGTGGTCTTTCTTTAATTTCTTGATACCTTTACTATTTATTTCCACAACGCGCACTTCGGGTTGCATAGCAGAGAAGCCATTAAAGACGCTGAGTTGATAAAAGGAGAGAGAAATGATGATGAAAATGTTGATGATTTTGTGGTTTGCATTCATGGCGCTGGGCACTGTTAGTTCGTCAATGAAGAAGCCCAATGATGACGATTCTGTTAAATTCACATCACGCATGGACGCACTTCACGATACAAGGGACGTGCAGGAAAGTTTTAAAAAATCTATTCTACTTTTAATATTAATATATATTTTTATTTTACAAATTATTTGCATTATGTATAATGAATATAAACATGATGTATGAATATTATGAAACTATAATAATGAAATTGTTAATTATCTTTAATATAGATTTATAATGAAATTGTTAATTATCTTTAATATGGATGGTTATGAATAATGATGTTTCTTGATTCATAATGAGTATTCTGACCAAAAAACTATTATCCAAAATTTCAAAAAATGATATTACAATAATATAAATAATCTTCTTCCGTAAAAATATTTAATATAAAAAATTATATTCCAAATTTGATTTTACTCAACCATTTATTTATCTCTATTTTACTTTACATGTTACACAAGCTACTATAAACATCTTCTAAGTCCCTTCTAACTTTTGTAATTGGAATATGAAGAATCAAATCTTCATATATTTTGCCCAATTTTCCTTAACAAAATTTCACCTTTTTCATTCTCCTTCTATCACACAAAAGAGATATTTTGTATATACTTTTCTCATTCTTTCAATGTTTTGGAGGAAAACCCCTTTTTCTCCTAGAATGTGAGGCTTGTATACCCCTGATAGTAGAGCCCAGTCTCTGGTTCCAATGTGTTGGAATTTTCCTGAAAGAATTCTGGGGAGATTGAGCCAGTCCTCAAAGATTATTTCCACAAGGTTCTAAAGGATAGCAAGGCCTCCAACATGGACCCTAGCATCCTGATAAACTATTTCATACTAGGGCTTAAAACTCTTCACATTATCCTTTAACTTTGGTTTCAAGATCTTAGTTTCTTGGATCACCATGATACTAGGTTTATCTCTTTTGAGCCTATATTTTAAATATCTATTTTTGCCTCTACTGTTGAGGCCTCTTACATTCCATGATGTAATAATCATTTATAAGGTTTGTTGAGTTTGTGGAAGAACGCCGACAACGAGACCACTCTTCCCAAATTAACCAACATTTCGCTTACCACCTAGATGGACTCATTCAAATTCTTTCTCCCATGTTTCTTTCCTCCTTTTCCATGAAGTCCCTATTCCGCCCCTTGGCTTATTTGGGATCCAAATTTTTCAGGTTGATCTGAAGTTATCGTCCCTTGTTTGGCTTTGTATTGTTGAAAGATTTCTTTATATAATTGTTTCTGATCCTCCGGTATGAACTGTTCGTCCAAATGCCTTCATTTGTTCAAAAAACTTCACATGACCTGTTCCTATGTATTGAGATCCTCCTTTTGGATGTCGATCTCCATGTTAGCTTGTTCTATTGGTTGTGTGGGGGCCTCTTTATCCTAAGTTTCTTCTTCTGCGTTTCTTTTGATATTTTTTCATCCTTTTGCATATTTGTGTGATTTTCCTGTCCTGGAGATGAAATCTGATCACCAATGGCTTCTTCCTCCTCCGTGAGGATTTCATATCTATTGTTATTATGCAAACCTTTGTTGGGTGGTAGGTGAGGCGGGGTCTATGTAATCTTCTAATTCCATTTTTTCCTTTGAAATTTTTGAAAACCCTCGACATTCTCTCACTTTTTGGCCTGGAAATTGGCATTAGGAAGCGCTTGGGGGTTTGACTGGTTCAGCAAGAAATGATAGTACATATTTCCATATTCATGGCATCTAAGACACTTGAAGGGTATATGTTCATAGTCTAGGGGTTGCTGCCACACCTCATCATGGTATTCTAGCTCGATGAATTCTGGACAAAGCTCTGTTATATTCAGGTACACACAGATCCTAGCATAGCAGGTGTAACTTCCCCAATGTGCTTAGTCTGCAACTTTAACAAAGATTCCAATAGAGTTCTTGATTCCTTCCAGGATGTTCGGGACCTAAAAATCTATTGGTAGGGAAAATAATCTAACCCACACCGGGGTTGTCAGAAATTTCTCTTGGTCAGGGTTATAACACTCTTCCTAGTTCCTCATGAAAAGCCCCCCATTGTTGAAGAAGTAAGGCTCGTTTTCAAAGACCCTTTTCTTATGCTTAAAACTAGTGAAAATTACTATAAAGAAAGCTCTAACCCCCAGCGTCAGCTCTATGTGGCCTTTTGGTTGCCATTTGTGCTAAATCCATTTTACCAAATCCATTTCAGTAGGCCAGGCCCCAATAAACTTACAAATTAGTGCATGATCCTTCATAAACTTTCAGTAGTTCTCCAGTTTGTTGCTCGGTATTACAAATCTTGGTTTTTTAACTAATCGCATAAGGCATTGACCTCACATGTGGGATTTCCATTGGGCATATGGACTAGGGATCCCTTCCCGTTTCCATTCTGGTTACCAATAGTTTTCATCGCACCTTGGGCACTCGTTTCTCCTGCCACGATATTCGGGTAGGAGGGGATCTCTCCCATCCCCACAAACGCACTCATTCTGTCTGTCAGCACATCAGATTGTAGCATGGTTAGGTGGTTAGTTACATCACCATGACCATGATTTTTTTGCAAAGTTTGTAGGGTTTTCCTTCAGAAACCGTAGTAGAGTGATTCATGAACTCTCATATGTGTATTATGATTCGAAAGAATTTGAAATTGTTATTATGATTTGAAAGAATTTCAAATTGTATTTGATAACTATATAACTCCATAAAACTCAATTTAATCGATTAAATTCCCCTACACAATTTCTCTATCAAATTTCATTTTTTTTTCACAAGAAAAAAATAAACTTCTTCCATTAAAAAAAAACAAACCTTTTTCATTAAAAAAATGAGTTTACATAATAATGTCACATGAATTTACATAATCGTGTCCCAAAATCGCGATGTTCAAGATTTATCACAACAATGTACATTATGGCCAACATACATTGAGAACCATATATACCGAAGCCAAAACAGGGGTGAAATAGATCCCATCCACCTTCCATGATAGACCAACATAAATTATACAGAAAAGAGAAAAGTCAGCAGAGTCCATAGGAACAACATCCCTTGAAACGCTAAATTGACCCTGAAAAAATACCACAACAATCCATGAGCAAGAAATTTGAAATATCGATCAAAAATCACCACCAAAAGGAACTAAAGTATCATCATTAGATTTAGATCAAGAAAAGGGTAAAAAATAGAGCATAATTAACAAAACCATTTATTTGCTAGTAATCAAAGGTCCTTGATCCATAATCAGTGCCATTGACAAAGTAATAATAGTGCATCATGCTTGGCTAAATGGAAGTCCACATTTGGAGAGGGCATCTGGCAACGAATTTTCCTCTCGATATACATGTTTGAAGGAGATGTTAATGAAGGAGGTCATCAACAATTTGATATTCTGCATCCAATGGAATAAGGATGGTACCTCAAGAGAGGTCCAACCCTGTGCCCACTCTATGACCATTTTGGAGTCACCAATGATTAGAATCTTCTCAATGGAAAGCCAAGCAACACATTGTAGGACCCCCCATAATGCCACCACCTCATCCTTGCAATTAGAGCAAGGTCCTCCATACCAATAAAAGTGGAAGGCTTGAGATGGGCTAAGCTTTATATAGGCCCCATAGTTGTATTGACCATTAGACTATGCATCATCGAAAAACCCAATGGGAAAAGAGTCCCCAAGGTCCTTAAAGGTAACATAACATGGATGGATCTTAGGTTTCCATGCACCAATCTCCTGGAAATATGAAACTATCTTCACACTAATGACCAACACATCAGGAGATTTTTTTTCGAAAATGCTAACATTTCTACATTTCCAAATTCCCCCAAAAATGTATAGTGGGAACATATATGTATTCTTTTAGTCTAGTGGTCTAGTTAATAATACAAGAATCGATAGAAAACCGGTCCACCACTACATTAATCTTAAGTATTTTGGGGACCTCCTCCCAAATAACATTCACAAATTTCAT
This sequence comes from Pinus taeda, assembly GCA_000404065.3. NCBI lineage: Eukaryota > Viridiplantae > Streptophyta > Pinopsida > Pinales > Pinaceae > Pinus > Pinus taeda. The sequence goes on along the minus strand of APFE030725871.1, from coordinate 68,951 downwards.
CCTTACTCCCATTAGACTTGTGCACCCAATAGGTAGTCTTTGTACCATTTTAATGAGTCTCTCCATATCCATTTGAGTGTATGTCTCAACTCTGAGAAACTAAATTCAATGTAGAAACTATTAATTTCCACGAACACTAGAAACAATTTGTTTCTTCTATTGCTTTTAGTGATGTTAACTTTTTATTATTTTGAGCTATTATGATATAGAGAAAATTATTGATATTTTTTGTTTTTTAAATGTTCTGAAAAATAGGAAAACGATTAATAAAGAAAAAATATTATAATAAGAAAGAATAAAACATATTATAGCAAAAGGGAAAAAAAATCCATTTCAAATGCGGCAAGTAATTTTTTATTTTAATTTTTGTTTCTATGGAAAATAGTTTTTGACCCTTCTATGACGAGTTAGATAAATGTTGAAGGGTGAATATGACCTCAAATTTAAACCTTAAACCACTTTCATTGTTGTTCTAATTGGCAAGATACTTGACAACAACCCCAAGCAAATGCACTTCTAGATGGGTCCCGGGATACTTGGATGGGTAGGGTGAGGAAGGAAGGAACTAGTTGGACCAACAAGAGAGGAAAACTCTTCAAATGGATACCTTGGTTCAAGGTAGTAATCTACATTATCAAAGCAAAACAAAGTTGTCATTTTTAAATATAATAAGGTTGTTTTTTTGTTGTTGGATCATGTGGTCATGTTTAAATATAATAAGGTTGTGCTTTTGTAGTTGGATCATTTGGATTAAGTGAATCAACTTGAACTTGCATTGAATTCTTAGTGTGAGGTGATGCCTATAATCCAATAAGAAGAGAATGCCTAAATAGATGTAAAAACAATCACTAAATACTACCTAAAACATATTATTCTTGCGAGCTTTGTCAAGTTAATAACTATATTAATCTAGATATAATAAATATTTATCAATTCTTATCATGTGACTAACTAACTTAAATCCATCTTAAATTAAAATCTATGAAATATTCAAAAAAGTTCAAATTTATTAATATGTAAATTTGTTATTTTTTAATTATATTTCATGTATTAAATTGATTGTTCATGTATATATATACTATTTCCATTTTTTTAATATATTATTAACTATCAATATCTATATCCTAGTAAATTGTAGCACTCACTACTCTCAACTGAACAATTGTATAAAGTACTAATCAATTTTTGGTTTAACAATATTTAATAAATTGAATTCCAACAAAATTCCACAAAAATAATGACTGTCAATATGGCAAACCCACCCCATTCAAGATAGAAAATATCAATTTCCACTCCCATTTCAAACAAACAATTTGTTCTTTGTTTATTATTTTTCTAAAACTATAAATTACACTTAATTTTGATTTTAATGAGTAATATTGATATCTAAACATTAAATTTATAATTAATTATTTTTATTGTTTCAATTTTTATATTTATAAATTTTTATTAAAAATTAAATACATTTAAAAAAAAAATTAATTATCTATATATTTTGTTGTTATAATTTTGACAATGATATTATGATAAGTTAATATTAACATACAATAATAACATATAAATATATTTACAATATTTCACTCAAACTTAATTAAAAGCATCAACAATCTAAAAACTAAATAAAGAAAAAATGAATATAGTTTTAAATAATAATAATTTTTATTTATTAATAATAATAAAATAATAATTATTTATTATTAATTAATAATTATATATTATAATAAATGATTCAATTTTGTTTTTATAATATTAAATATTTACAATCAAATAACTAAAATTTAAAATTTATATAAATTAAAATTAATACGCAAATATAAAATTAAGATAGCAAAGATTAGAAGGAATTCTCATGAGCTCCATAGTGAAACAGGTGGTTGGGCAGTTCCTAAAACACCATGGATGGAAAGGATCTGCCATCTATGTGAGAATGGGAACATCGAGGATGAAAACCACTTCCTCTTAGAGTGAGAATGGGAACATCGAGGATGAAAACCACTTCCTCTTAGAGTGTCCTCCGTACAACCACATTAGATCTCAGTTTCACAATCTTTGTTACAATACTGACCTTCCTAGCCTTTTACAATGTCAAAATTATAGTGAGCTCGGGAGGCTTCTCTCAAAGCTTTTTGAGCATAGGAACAAAATCTTAAAGCAAAATAAATAATTTGTTTCTTTAGGTCCGATAGACCAATGTTTGGTCTCGGTGGACATTAACCATCACCATCATCATCAAAATGCCTTATTCCCAATTTAATATATTTTTAAAGTTAATGAAAATTTTCATTAAATAAAAATTATAAGTTTTTTATCACGCCAATTTTTTTACTACATAATTACAAAAAAATTCCTTTAAAAACATGCACGAACATGATGTTGAATAATATTATTATATAAATTTATTTAATTACACACAACAAATTTATTACAATATTTCTTCCTTGTCTAACAATTACACTTAATAATACTTCACACTCTAATTTAACTATATTTGAACTATACAGGAGGGACTAGTTACTATGTAGCACTTGTTAATCAAGTAAACAATTTATTTTTCCTATTACTTTTACACTTCTCAATAATTTGTTTTTCTTTATTGTTTTTCCTATCTTTTCTTATTAATTTGTTTTGATTCTATATCTCTTATTTAAAAAGTTGTATTATTTTAATTAAATAAACTAAAAAAGTTGTATTATTTTAATTAAATAAAAACAAACTTCTCACACTATCAATGTATTGAGTATACTTATAAAATTATAAATAAAATGAATAAAAATTTTAATTTTAAATTGTCAAAAATAAAATTTCTTTTTAATTATGTAAAATAAAGATTTTCTCATATATATATAACTGGTTACTTAAATTTAAAAATTCATATAAATATATTTTAAGTTCATAATTATTTTCTATATTAAATATTATAACTATCATTAAAAATTAAATTTTAGATTTTTCCGTTGAGAAATTTCCAATCTTTTAAAGTTTGATACTGTGAGATTAATGGACAATCCAATGGATAGCTGAAAGCCTATATATATGAATATCTCTTGTGGAAACATTCCTTGGCAAATATATTTCTGAACAAAATCGAAATTGAAATTTAGGTGCACGAAACTCGGGTCTTTCTATACATTATGATAACATGTCGGTCCTTTGAGTTATAATACTCGTAATGGAAGTTAAGACATTATTGACGTCTTAGATTCAACGTCTAATAAACTCCCTTTGACGGGTAACTAGTACTATTGAACACAAGAAGGATGGTAATCGTAACGCATTCAGATTCTAGTTAGCTATTAATGAGTGGGGAAAATATAGGTGAAGTACAGGGTCTAATATCTCTAATTTTGTGAACATGCGAGTTATTTAAGGTTTTTATTTTTATTTTAGTAATATTAATTAAAAAAGGGTAAATATTATTGGAGAAACGTAGCTAGTATTATTTTATTGAAGAATAGCAGCAAATTATCAATTTATTAAATGGCAGTGAAAGTAATCTAATGGAAAATGGCCTCCATTAATAAAATAATATTAAAAACTACTCTAGAGACATGATGAGAAATTATAAAAAGATGATGGACTCATTTTTTGGATTAACTTTTGGTTATTACACTTCATATTTCATCTTCTCTTGGAGTTGTTTACAACAAGGGCCAAAACGTTGTTTAGCATAAGGAATTCAAGTGAAATTCCACCCTCATTTCAGAGAACTTCAAGTGTCTCCCTACTCAGGCAATTTGAAGCTCAATTCAGAGCTTCCATTGGACATCATTGCTGGAGTTTACTCAATTGTGTGTTCTTCTTGCATGCAGAGGTATTTTGTGGAGCACATTATGGGAACAAGAGTGGGTTAGAGGCTCCAAGATTTCGCAAGGATTTTTTTTATTGTTAGAGAGGTTGGATAGTGATATTCATAGCTGGATTGAAGGCTATTACTTGGGTCAATTTTTCTATCTCTTGGCGAGGGCACAAAAGCTATTGACCAAGTGTTGTGCATGCGTTTAGAGAAGTAAAGTTAGGGGTGATAAGCGCTGGAGATAGAAGGTATTTCTTAGTGGAAAATTTAGCCAGAGCTGGGAGAAATTGCCCATGGTAGATGTGGGCATAATTCATTAGTATCAAAACTGTGGGGTGTTTTCTGGCCAGATTAGGAAATTCACACTTGTTGGGTTCAGTGGATTAAGCCCAAACCCTTTTTGCGTTTTTGTGGGTTTCGTGAGAGGAGGTTATGATTAATTTTTGAAAAATTATTTTTGAGCACCTTTGAGGGAAAAATTCCAAGTTCCATTTAGCAGCTAGCAACATAAATTGTTTAAGGAGGGTGTCGTTTATCCTAAGACATTTCCACCACATGGGTTCGTGAGATATTTTGGGGTTTTGTTGGAGTTGATGTGGAGTTCCTATATTTAGTTTTGCATAATTTTTGTAGTAGATTTGAGGACCGAAATCACAGTTCACCTACAATGACATTGACAATAATTTTTTGGGTTAGCACAAAGGTTTTTGGTGGAGTCATTCCAACACTTGGGTATCACAATACTAATCTGGGTTTCACCTAGCTTGTTATAGCAAGTCTAAGTTCCTCTGATCTCATTTATTGTACTCATATTTATCATAGTTAATACAATGAATCATAGCATTTGCCCATATTTTCGTGTGCAAATGTGTATGGTTGTGCATTTCTGAATTTAGTACCTGTAGTTAATTGATTGCTTATGTTATATACGATAATTTTCCATTTGGAATATTACACTAGTATCAAATCTATGATCTTGGCCAGTTGTGGGGTAACCAACTAGATCATGGAAGGTTTGAGAATGTATGAACAATGATGCGTTAAACCATAAACAACCCATGGCTAAAGGTGTAGGTTTTAACCCCGTATAGAAATTACCTGCATATGAATTCTAAAACACAAAAAATAAACAATGTGAGAGCATAACACATAAAACACATATACACAAAATTTCCCTTGGATCCCAAAACTGGGACAACCAATTTCATTTTCATTATGTCCTTTCAATGTTACAATATATATTTATACATGCCAAAGCATCCAATACCATGGACTGAAAACCATCGCGTCCAAAACCATGTGCAAAATCATGCACAAAACCATAGGTAGGTCCGCCCACCCTAATATAGGGTCTAAAAACAAAATTTTCGAGGCCGTTGCCCCAGACCCCATAGAGTGGGGCTACCTACACCACTCAAACCCCCTGTTACTCCCCCCGCTACGCAATCAATGCAATAAAGGGGGGGCTCCGCCCCCCTTCTAACCCCTTTGTTAACTACGTGGGATAGTTGTGGAAATAATATAACACAACCCAACAAAAGGAAGATTTAGTATGCAAGAATTTTGGGGTGGAATTCACTAGAACGATGAGAGATTGACCTAGTTGAGGACGGTGTTAGACCAAATCCATCCTCATCCTTACACTAGAGACATTAGAGGTGTGAAGGCCATGGGGGTACAACCATCTACACCATGTGGGTAAAGTCAACAAACTCAGGTCACTAGATCTCCTCAAAAGGAGTAAGCATGACAAGGACAATTAGAGGGTGAGAGTAGGAGGAGCTTTTGTTGGTGTAGACCTAGATTTAGATATCAAAAGCTTGAGGAGGAGGTTGAGCATGAGGCTGATGGCATGCAGGGTTGTGAGGGACATGTAGATATACCCAACCTGACGTTGGAGTCACTCTTGTTGGAGATTCCTTTCATAGCTATGTTTGACACCTTAGTGGAGAAAGTAAATCATACACTTAGACAACCATCTATTAAAGAGGTGTCACCCATGGATGAGGTGTCGATGGTTGATGAGGTAACCAATGCTATGACTGAGTTTTCAAGCAATGACCACCCACAACAGATTGATGAGGTTCCTAGAGACATATCTATCATTGGCAAGGAGTCAGAAGACATAGAGGGGTCCAGAGTTGTGATTGAGTTTACATATGATATCCACCCATAATAATTTCATTAGTTACAAGCTAGCATTCTAGCATTGAAAAAGAAGGCCACGATAGTACGAGAGGCCATTTTGTAACAGAACGAGGAGTTGGAGGGCATGAGAGTAGTTTGTGCCAAGTAAACGGCCAAACTAAGTCACGTTGGGGAACAATTGGATTCCTTAATGGTACAGCTAGAGTACACATTGGAATGTCAAAATAGCCATCTTTAGACATACATAGATGAAGCTTGTAGCACTAGTGTGTTGCCTTTGCACATTGGAGAGGGAGATGCAAAGTCACCTCGACAGATTTTATGCGTTGACCAATATGGTGAGATGAGGCGATATGAGCTGTTGAGGTTGCAACATTCACAGGATGGAGGGCTTTTTCTACGTATTGGAGTTTGTTCATTTAATTCCTCTCCTGGGGTTGGATGGTGAGAGATTCTTAGTTGGTACCCGGTGAAGTGGGTTGGGTATCAGGACATATCCCTAGCCATAGTTTCACAAGGGTTGTGGGTTACTAGATGGGATCTAAGGAAAAAATATTATTGGGATCTAGGTGAGATCGCACATCACATTAGGTATTTGGTTGGTGATAATAGCAACACTGTGATGGATCGAGTGCCTGAGCACATACTCACTTTAAGATTTCCATTAGAGATCCCGACAACCCTATTAACAAGATTCATTGAAAGGGGAGAAAACATATTTTGTGAGTTACCATGGAAGGTTGGCCAGACATGGGGTCGTAGGAGAATCAACACACTCCTTTAGGGGATGATCAAAGCACGTGACATAGATCAGCCAATAGATAGAGCATTGTATGGCTCAGATGAGGGTTTTCCACAGAAATCTGGGGTGTAGAGGTCACAAGAAACAACACCTTAGTGACATTACCTTAGGGAGGTTTTGCTGTCAGATCTCTCTGAGAGGATCAAGAGGGGAGGTCCACTCATCCGAGGTTATGTTTGTGTGATAGTGGAGATGACGACCTTGATAGGATGTAGGATGATGCATATGGACTCATTCTTAGACCTTGATATCCAAGGGTGTATAGAGGTATGCGATAATGTGCAACAAAATGTAAAGGAGCATGGAGTTGTGTAGTGGTGCATAGTGGTGTACAAGGTTGCACTATGGTGTAGGATGACTGGTTCAGATCACAATGCATTACCTCATAGAGTGACAAAAACATCGATACACTAGGGATACCTGTTGATCTTGGGTGATGCAACAACATGTAGAACGGTTTGACGGTGCATATAGATGTGCGACTGGGTGCAATTATATGCCAGGGGACACAAGCATACATGGTTATGTGACATAGTGTGTTGGGAAGCAATGTAGATTGAGCAATTGCTACTAGGATGGACATACCCATGTTGCGAGGGTAGATTTGTCATGGGACCAGTGGAGAGAATCCACATGGGTTGTTGATCATACCCATTAGAACCCACACATGTTCCACTCATTAGCACCACATGTAGTTGAGGCAAGCCTTATTGTGTTTGATCTAGACCCACAGTGTGGATAGAAAGAATTGGGGGATTTTCTTGAGATGACGCTGCGAGATTAAGTGCCTCGGGGGCATGATAGATATTCTCCAATGGTGTAGTAGGGTTGGTGCTTGAGTTGACAGCCACAAGCTAGGGGATGAGGTGATCTTCTACAAGGGTGGAATATTATTCATCATTGAGCCTACACCTAGGGAGCTAGTCATAGGGGGAGACATGTGCCACTCTTTTGACAGGGCATGTTAGGATGTTTCATGAGCAAAGGATACCATGTATGATTGAGGAAATTTCCCAGTGGGTGTTCGGGCTCCAGACATTATACTGGCACATTATCGAGAGGGCAGATGGTAGACTTAGCAGTGATGGTTGAAAAGAGCAGGATGGATCCACATACACTGAGTTTATTGCGAGTATCATATACCCATCTATTGGCTACATTCAAGGGGTAGCTATTTGGCACATGTGGTTTCTAGTGGTCATCAATACGAAGCAGTGGTAGGCACATGATAGTTTAGCAATCATCAAATTAGTTCATGATATATCGATCCTATATATTGATTGCATGCAAGGACTAAAGACGAGGCACAGATGGATTCTAAAAGTTGTGAAAACTATGTTGCAACAGGTCTAGTTATGGGATCCAAGAATTCAGCTGGTTGATAGATCACTCTATCTTGTGATGAGTGGAGTCATGGTAGAGAGTGATATAGTTCACTCTTTGGTTGATACATGGGGGTTTGTAGAGGCCTTCATCATATGACAGGGTAGGATTTCCCTGTTTTCACACAAGTTCAAGGTTAGATTTGGATGGGTAGGCATTGGCATCATGAAGATGCCTGGGCATGATGTATTATTTACCTTTATTAGTATTTCACCATTGGGTTCTAGGAAGGAGGAGGATATTGTATGCATACGATGGGAAATTAGATTTAATCAGAGTGGTGTAGTGTCGACATGGTTGCATCTTTTTGAGATTAGCATTGGAACCTCATATCGATGGATTCATTTATGTTAATTTTAAGTATGTTCTGTGATGAGAGAAAATTTACTTCAATTTTCCATATTAGCTCAGATCAATAATGACATTTAGCATGATAGTAAAATGGAGATAGAACATAAACATAAATGATAGAAGACAATCCAAGACAAGAGGACAAAAGATGTGGTTCCAGCCAGGGACAAAACCCAATGTGGGGAAACCCTTGATCAATTCTTCTTATGTTCTTCAATATTTCAGCAAAGAGAGATAATACATATACATCAGAAGTCTACATTTTGACTTGAGAAAATAAGAACAGATATGTTCTCCAAGAAGATGACACATGAGGTAGAAGATCTAAACACAGGTGATTCCATCACCATGCTATGCTCATCACTGTGTTGCACCCATCCCTATGTTGCACTTCATCATCACTATGCTGCAGTCATCATACTACATCGATCATCACTCTACTACACCCATCATGCTTCACTTCATCATCACTATGTTTCACCATTCATGCTACACTTCTCACTATGCTTCACCATGCTGCACCCATCATGGTGCCACCTACATCATGTTGTATCAAACTTCAGTCCATCCTTGATACAGACAACAACAGGCCTTCAAAGGCTGCAGTGAGCCAAGAGAGGTTCCAACACTACCACACTGATTTGTACAACCCTTAATACTATATGCTATTGGCTATGGCCTGTGACCTAGCCCAATAGCAAGTTAAGTCTACACACAACACCCAACTAACTTGACCCTTCAACATCTCATCCTAGACAACCTTGTTTGACCTTCAATTTGAGGCTGCACCACTCTCAGATCCCATGCTGTCTAGGCTCCTTCTATGACTGCACCTAGTCATCATCATCCTACACCTAAGACTGTTGCTATAGCAAGAATGTTCTACTTCTTGTTACAGGTCTTAAGGTCTTCTACTCCATCCATTTGATTGTGAAGACAACACCTACATGTATGATGTCTATACATATACCGAGATAGGATACTGCTCCTTGTCATGCTTCAAGAATGTATCGTGACCTATTCCATACATCCGAGTTTGTGATTGCTCCTAGTTCATATCCATACCCATGATAAAGCTTCTCCTATGATTGCGTGGGAGCCTCCTTTTCAATGTGATGATCATCCTTCATTAGGAAAGTGTTCATAGAGTTCCTTGATAAACAATGAATATCTCTCATTATTATCTGCGGCTAGGGTTTATTCTCTCTTTTGGACATTGTCTAACTATGTGAGAGACTACAATTAGGGCTCCTTTTGGAGCATCCATTGGAAGCGTATATAGGCTTGTCCTTTCTGCGTATAAAGGTATCCTTTAGGAAAGTGTGAAGGGATCCTCCTCTTAGTGCATAGAACCCTCATTTGACTGCGAAAGAGACCTATTCTTCCCAGCATATAAGAGCCTTCTTTAATTGTGAATGTAGGGTAGCTTCTAGTGTGGAATAAGGCCAACATTTAGGGCATATCTGAATTGTGACTAGGGCACAAATAGAACTGCGGTTAGGGCTCTTTCCATGACAACATTAGGTTCACTTCCATGTCTACATTAGGGCTAGGGAATCTCCTTTCTAGGGCAGTGTATACCCTTGGTGACTTCTCCTTCAACCAAAACCCAAAGGTGTGGAGAGGAAGAGATCATAAGAGGTGTGAGTTTGTATTCCAAATTACTTCCAAACCTGTTATATTTATAGTGCAACAATTAGGATAAGTAGGGGTAATTTGATTGTTGGCCGACCTTGATGAATTGTCACATAACACAATTAAATTCATATCTTCATGAATACATGTCGGAATCAGATGATCTTTAGATCAATCCTACACCCCTTAATGAGAGGAATCCAAGAAAAATATCAGCTTCCATGAATAAGTAGACCCACATGGAGTTTGTCCCTATTTGCCAATTTTAAAACTCCCTCTCAAATAGAGAGAACCCCATTTGCTAATCCTCTTCCAGTCGTACTATCTCTACCATCAGTGCCATGCACTGTTGTGCTGTGCTCTACTGAACCATGAAAACTAAGAAGTGATTGAGAATGTATCATACCATTCTCTACTGACTTGAAATCAGTCCCATATAAAAGAGAGTGTCTCATACCACTCTTATTGACCTGAAGTCAGTTCCAATAAAGAGAGTGTGTCATGCCATTCTTACTGATCTGAAATCAGTTCCAAATAAAGAGAGTATATCATACCACTCTTACAGATCCAAAATCAGTTCCAAATAAAGAGAGTGTATCATACCACTCTTATTGATATGAAATCAGTTCCAAATAAAGAGAGTGTATCATACCACTCTTATTGATCCAAAATAAGTTCCAAATAAAGAAAGTGTATCATACCACTCTTACTGATCCAAAAATAGTTCCAAATAAAGAGAGTGAGTTATATCACTCTTACTAACCTGAAGTCAGATCCAATTGATCCTAGATCAATATCATCCTAGAATAGGGAGTAGGTAGTTACACGATTCTTCCATCGGTACTACTATGGTCCCTATCCTCATTTCCCTACTCATCGGCCATATGAGAGGTACTTCCCATGAGTCCTAGACTGCATGGGTAGGATGTCTCAGCAGGAGAAGGATGAAGCACTCATTCTGCCCACATGTCGCCACGGGGTATCCCAGGGGAAGGCTGAACCATTCACCCTGTACACAACAAATTACTAGGGGAAGGCTGAACCACTCACCCTATGACTGTATCTTAGCAGGAGAAGGATGAAAAACTCATCCTGCATATATAGAAGACCACTAAGGGAAGGCTGAACCATTCACCCTATGGCTGCTCATCACTCCAAGAAGTACCCCAAGCCCCCAGAGCTCCCAGAGCTCAATGTCCATATTATAATGGAACTTCAGGAGAGAATCTCTCCATGACTCCTAGTAGTTCTCGGAAAGTCAAGAATTTGACCTTCCTAGGGGCTTCATCAAAATAATGACGACCATCATATCAGTCCCAGAGTGATGGAGCCTTCTTGATCCCCATTGTACCATATCCAGATAATGTGGTACCTGATGTCTATATGTTTGGAGCGATCATAGAACACATGATTCCTCAACAATTGAACCCCCCTCTGGTTGTCACAGAAGATCACGATGATATCCAACATGTGTCCAAACATCTCACTGAAGAGCTTCCATAACCAAACAACTTCACATGAGGTCATACTTGTGGCTATGTGTTTGGCCTCATCAGTGCTCAAAGAAACTGACTTCTACTTCTTGCTCATCCAGGATATCGAAGTAGAACCCAAAGAGAACCAACACCTAGAGGTGCTCTTGTGATCCTCTACACTACCTACCCAGTTGTTATGAGGAATTTGGTATCTACAGATAAATACTAATTCCCTAGGTAGGTAGCTATACCTAGAACAACAAATTTAAAGTGCTTATGCTTTTTCTATAAATGATAAATAAGACAAAGGAATCAAAGGACCTACTTGTTCTTTCACTTTCCTTTTGTCTCCTTTGTTTGACTCCCATTGCTCCTTCTTGAACTTAACTCGCTCCAAAAGTACCTGCAAGCATAAATAGAAGACATAGAACCAATCAAAGCAAGAGATCTATCAAATACAAGTAAATGGAATTAGATACATTCACACATATAAACATCATATATCAAGATAAGGATATGGAAAAAGGTGTAAACAACTTTATTAATTAGAAAGAAGAATTACAACCATGAAGCCCGATCCATTGTCACTCTTCCAGCTTGGGTTCCAATCAACATTACATCAATAGCACAACACTTCGGTAGCATAACAATACTTTCTTATACTCTCAATTCTCACACCAATAGTATCTCCTTACAAATTCTCAAAGTCCAGCCCCTGATCACTTAGATGAGTGCTCAATTTATAGGTAAATGGAGGAGGTTTGTTCATAAATGAGGGTATTGAATGGCCTTCCAAACTTAGAGTTAGTTTCCATGGAGGAAGGGATGAGAGGGTATGAGGTTACTTAACTCATTTCTCATCCATTTTCGAGTTCATAAGAGGTGATAAGTGTGGGAATATTATAGATGTCTCCAGAGGATAAGAATATTCCTAGAACCCTATGTGAATTTCACTCAATCTCGCCTAGTGTAGGTCAAAGTGGGCCTAGGTGCTCTGTTGAGCACCTTGACATGGGCCTACCTATACTGAAGCACACTTAACCCTATCCAAGGCTGCGCTGGTCCCTCAAGGAGGCAATTCTAGAGTGTTTCAGGCCAAGAAACTCTTAGGGAAGGAGGAATTCAAAATGGTGACTTCTCTAGGGCATGTAGAAACTGAATTAGGGTTTTATGAGCCCTAATGGTACTGATCCGAATGATGGGAGTGATGTGCCCAAATGGATCTATAACACCAATAAACATTTGAATAATCATGTAGCTTCATATTTCCAGCCGTGTATCTCAATCCATGAGAGATTGTGGCCCGAAAATATCTCAAAATATTCTTGGCACCAATCCAGTGAGGCTCAACCATATATGAGCTCAACATGCTAACTGCAAAACATATATCCTGATGGGAGTTCCCCAAGAACATCGAAGCTAGTATGAGTTTATGAAACTCAGAGGCATTTCCAAGATCATGTCCAACATCACTATCAGATAACTTATTAAATTTAGGCTTCATCGAGGTAGTCATGGGCTTGCAGTTCACCATTCCAAATCCGGAATCAAACTCCCTCTTAATTTTGCAAATGAGAGGGTCTACACCTATTAGAAAGAGGTTTTCCTCATAAGGTGCCAGTGTGGGAGGTCTATCATCCACAACCTTCAAAATATTGTTTGGATCAGATTCACTCCTAGTGAATCTCAGCTTCATTAGATAGTTGTTTATCCTTTCATAACAAGCCCGAGGTGCTTGCTTCAAGCCATAGATGGCTTTCTTCCACCTGCATACATAAGATTCTCGATCATGAATCTCAAACCCCTAGAGTTGTTCCAAATTTGAGGTCTTTCTATTACATGAGGGGAATGGTCCCCTTTGTAAGATTTCCTTTGGTACATCTCGGGCATGTACCTCCATGCTCTTCTTGAATTCAGGCATCCCTGTCACCATCTGTCTCACATAGGGTAGGGTCCCACAATGAAAATGGGCATACCTCTAGTGCTATAGAAGAGATGTGTCAATTGACATGGTCCCCAGTGGACTTCCTGCAACTTGATACAAATTTCCAACTCTAAACCCATGAGTAAAAGCATCTTAAAAATTATTTTTTCAAACACATACCTTTCCATCGATGAATTCCACCTTGAAACCTTTGACTTCCATTGTCGTAATGGACACCAGGTACTTCTTGAGATCAGTAACATAAATAACTTCTTGTAAATGAATCATGTTACCTTGATTCAATTGAGGGGTAACATTCCCTACATCCTTTCTAGGATAGGTGGCATTGACTCCAAGTATAATCTTGATTGTTTCCTTCTTTATCAAATTAGAGAGAGCTTCCATCTATCTGATGAAGTGCCTTGAAGCACTGCTATCAATAAGCTAGATTTCTAAAGAGTATGGAGGAGAAGTAGTGGAGAGGGCCAATATAAGATAATACTCCTTTAGCTTATCATAAACAACATTTTATTCTACATACCTAGAGTTCCTTGCTTTCTTTGAAGAGTCGTCATTTCCTTGATGACCTGCATTCGTTTTTCCTTTGCCATTGTACCTACTATTCCTTTGATCATTAGATCTGGACTTCCCATTGAAGTGACCTTTAGGTATGCCACCAGATGCTTCCACTGCGCCACTCTAATAATCTTCTTTAATTCGACTTCACCCTTGGTGAATTTGAAGTGGGATCAGGAACTAATTGAGTCTTTTGACCTTGTCCAAATGTCTCCAATGATTTCTCTTTCACTCTTGCTTAGGCTTTGTCTTCACCACCACTCTGATACCATGTTAATTTTAGGTATGTTCTATTCTAAGAGAAAATTTACTTCAATTTTCCATGTGTTCTCAGATTAGTAATCACATTTAGCATGATAGTAAAATGCAGATAGAACATAAACATGAATCACGGAAGACAAGTCAAGACAAGAGGACATAAGATGTGGTGCCAGCTAGAGACAAACCCCAATGTGGGGAAATCCTTGATCAATTCTTCTTATGTTCTTCAATAGTTCAATAGAGAGAGAGACAATACATATACATTAGAATTCAACATTTTGACTTGACAAAATAAGAGAAGCGATCTTCTCCAAGAAGATGACGCATGAGGTAGAAGATCTAAACACAGATGATTCCATCACCATGATGTACCCATCACTGTGCTACACCCATCACTGTGCCTCAGTTCATCATCACTACGCTACACTCATCATACTGCATCCATCATCACTATGCTGCACCCATCATGCTGCACTTCATCATCATTATGTTGCATTATGCTGCACCATTCATGCTACACTTTCATGCTACGCTTCTCCCTATGTGGCACCATGTTGCACCCATCATGCTATCACCTACATCATGTTGTATCAAACTTCAGTCCATCCATGATAAATTCAACAATAGGCCTTCAAAGGCTACAATGATCCAAGAGAGGTTCCAGCACTATCACACTGATTTGTGCATCCCTTAATACTCTATGCTACTGGCCATGGCCTCTACCCTACCCCAGAAGCAAGTTAAGTCTACACAGAACACCCAACTAACTTGAACCTTGAACAACTCATCCTATACAGACTTGGTTGGCTTGGGGGGTCCTGACCCACATTCAAAGTTAGTTGTGCCAAACAAATCCCTACACTACTGGCCCTTTTGGTGTCAATCCATGGTGCATGGACTGAAGTCTCACTCATAGCAGTATGGTGGGATGTTGGAACCAAGTTTCCACACCCAAAGATCAGTGTGATGTCTCTTTGTGACCTAGATCTTCCTTCCTGAATATCTCTAAGCCCTTATGGATTATCATTGTAACTTCCCCCAATCGGCCTCTAGACCTTCACAAAGGTGTACGACTGGCTTTTGCAGACCCTAGACAGGCTAATTAGCTACTTACGTGCACCTTATACTACCCTTAGATCGGTATTTATTCAGATCTACTCAAATGTTAAATAACTTTAATAGAAAGTTTTATGATCTTGGCATAATCACTTAACATCAATTGCGTTTAGATAATTAGATGGATCAAGTAAATTCGTGCATCAATACATCATTATTTCATAAAGGCATTATTCATCACAACATATATCACATTCATACATAACAGAACTAAAGAGATAAAACACAGGAATTTATGCAACAATCTTCTTTATTGATATTCAGTAAGGGTTTATAGACTCAAAACCTCCCTGCGTACTCAACTACAAGGGTTCACACATTCAGCTACAGACACTACTCTAGGCCTCTGTACACTCAGCTATAGGGCCTTTCCTCTTACATTCTTGTGCTAACTCTCTAGACTCCTTTTGTCATACACATAGAAAAAATTGGATCTCTCTTACCTTAGACTCTCTAAGACACACCTATTTATACAATCCCATGGTCCGCGAACCATGGGTATATCTTCAAAAAGCTTACTCAAGCTTACATAAAGGAGGGTAAAGCCCTTTTTGACTCTTAACTAGCTACATGCTCCGCAACCACAATTTGAGGATACTTTACATCTTTTTATATCAAACTTGGGCTTTTGTCCCAAAACTTGGGCTTTTTCCCCGCAACTTGGGCTTTTGCCCCAAACTGACCCAAGGGACCCCATCCTAATAGGCCCCCAACACAAAGGTCGTGACTCGCCCTTGAGTCACTCAGCTGGTGCACTAATCTTCTTGTGAAGATACCCGAGCTCCACCTGCACAACTGCTACTTTAGTCATGCTCTATGTTGCTACTGGCTTCCCCTGTTCGACCAACTTCTCTATGGCTAGTCCTTCGTTGTCCTGCTTGATCTTCTGCTACGTGAGCTGCAAGTTCATCAACTTGTCTGGTATGTTGGTGGAGACTTGGTAGGATTCTTCCAACCAAGGATCCAACCTGGACTTAAGTATATCTTCCCTTTTCTGCACTGCTTCCACTTGTGCAAGAAGTTTCTTCCCCTCTCGCAACTTGGTGAGGCGCTGTGCTGTAGCTACTGAGCATGTCATCACCCTCACTTTGTCATACTACCGCTGAAGCTCACAGATCTCTGTTTTTAATCTTTGCAAGTTGGGATTTTCTTGCAGGGTTGTCACCATCTCCATGGCCTGTTCAAACAATGTTGTGTAGTCCACGACTGTGGCATCCACAGTATCCATCCCTTCCTTGATGGAAGCTTCATGTTGTTCCCTAACTTCGGGCGGACTGGAAAACCGTGACTTGAGTTCTAGCTCCATGATTTTCATATTGAGTTTCAACAGAACTCTGGTCACCTCTACCTTAGCATTGAGGATGTCTGCAATAAGTTTCTGAATCTTGGCTTTGAGTGGTGCCTGCTTAGGTATATGCAACTTTGGCACTATCCTACATGCCTCTGCAACTGCGGCTGCCAGTTGGGCACTCTACACCTGGATTGTTTCCTTTGCCTTCAAGGCCTCCATCTTCTCGGTGAACATTTGTTCATTGTTCACCATGTACTCACTTATTAAGCTGAGGACACGTTGCTCTCGCACTCTCAATTTTGCTGTCACACCAGTCTCGAATGCTTGAAGATATTCATTGAGGAGTGTGACAATGTTGAGGTTGATGTTCTTTGGAGTGCTAATGATGATATTTTCATCAACTGATTCGATGCTCAGGGACGTTTTTGGTAGCGCAACTATCGTGAGGTCCACTAACTTGACAATTTTTGCAGCTTGACTTGTCCCTCATGCCAGGCTTATCTGTGCGACACTCACTTGACCTGCGCCCACCTGTATCCTACTGGTTTGGATCTGTAGTTCACGTGGAACCTTCTGAATATTTCCTAATGACTACAGGTGTTGTTTCTTGAATTGCTACAATAGTTCAACAGAGGTGTCATGCACTTTCTCCCCGACCTCGTCAAGATTTCCCTCTTTTAGTGTAATGGGGATATGGCAGTGGCTTAATCGCCTTTGACTTCTTCTCAGGCCCCTCCTTCTATTATTCTTTGTACCTTTTTACTCAAAATGGGTTGCTCTGCCCCTATTCGCCATCGACGCCTTGTGCTGACTGCTCTTCTTCCTTGATTTGGGGCGAATGGGATTTACCGCTTCGCTCAGAGTCGCGCTACTCCTATTCAGCCTGCTACTTTCCAAAGCGCTCCTTTTCTAGTTGGGCCTTCTCCTCGGCCTCCTTCCTTCGTTGTGTGACCAACTTCTAGACTGCCTAATTTGCTCCATCCTTCTTCTTTTTATTCATTGAACACCCCGTGCCCTTGCTGGTCCGTGCATCCAGGTCAGATGGAGAGTGTCAATTTGTTGGCCTGCCCTTGATGGCTTCCTAAATCACATCATCCATGGAAATGTATGGCAGATCAAACCACTTCTGCTGCGGATCCTTATGCGCCCTGATATACATGCAGTGGAAGTTTGCCTTGAATTTCACGTACTCAGAAAACTACTCATACATGGTCGGGGACAATCGTGGCCATTGGTTGATGGCCATGTGAATGCTCACCTCTATCAAAACCCATAAAATTTTCGTCTCAGTGACCCATGCAGGTTCCTTCATCGCCCAAAGGGAGGAAAACTATGCAGCCTCTAGCAATCCTTTCTCCGAGGGAGGAAACTGATTGTCCTCCGGCAGCACCCAAGTAACCAACACAATGGAGAGCAGCAACCACGCGTAGTGGAAGGTCTTGCTCTCATCTTGAGGCTCACAACAATTCTCAAGAAACTCACTACATAGATAGTGTGACGAGTTAGATTGCATGCTCTCCATGCACTATGTATCTAACGAGATCACTGGCACCGAAACCTTGTCCGCGTGACACTTCCTCATGACATTACTAGCCAATATCTACATGGAAATTTTCACCACGGGGTTATGGATGGACGACGTTATGGGGTACCCATGCATCTTCTTGAGAATCTCAAATTTCTTCTTCATCTTCTCTGCCAAGTCCCGCTCACTTGTTTTTCCACTGAACTCCTTGCCTGGATTCAAGCCTAAATGTGGTAGGAGTGTGATCCTGTGGACGAGCATGTTTGTGATGGGGATAGGTGCACCATGCCATAAGCACCCATTGTACAATAGAGTCAGTAGTTTCCTTATACACATGGTATTGATATTGGAGCGGTGGTAGCGGGGCACCCAGAGTAGGTTCAACAACCCTGATTTATTTTTGCGGATCCACTCAACTGGCTCTGACGCAGTGACATCAGATTCCTTGTAATACACCTGTTTCATGTATTTCTCCATCGCAAGGTGGGGGAACCTCTCATGGTCAGCTAAATCCCAATATTCCATTTTTAAGAGGGGAACCCACGCTAGGCGTGGACCTTTAAAGATGATATATTTTGGCAACAAGGGCATATGAATGATGAAATTCTGCGTGTTCGGGTCCTTGGTGACCTTCACCTTTCCTTTACGTGGAGGGATATACTTCGGCAACTTGGAGATGGGATCTTGGCCCTGAGCATCGATATATTCACCACACTCTTTGGCCTCTAAATCTACAACCTTGTCATGCTGCTTGTCCTTCTTCTATGCCTAGGTAGCAGAGTGCTTTCTTGGTGACTCACACACTAGCATTGGCCTCTTCTACTTATCTTTCTTCAGATTTTGGGTCTCGCACATTGGTGTAGGCTTTGGCCTAGGTGACCTCGGCACTGTAGGCACAGGAGCCGAAGCCTCCATGCTCACAACTTCTGGGACCACTCCTTTAGAGGCAACAGTTCCTTCGGTGCTTGCAGTCTCACCTAGTCCTGACATAGTGCTGCGAATGAATTGCTGGGTATCCTCAGGTAGAGTATCAAACACAGAGATCACGACCAAATCTTTGAAACACTGAGGATTCATAAGAAACAGACAACACAACTCAAAAATTCTAAGGGTGCAAAGTGTTCTTTGCTGGACTGGAACACGTAATTTATATGGGAATTTGAATTCAAGTTTGACTGTCTGCCCCAAAATCCATCCATAAATGCTTATTTGAAGGAAGATCTCCAAATATTTCAGCCTTAAATGCTCCCCCGCTCCTCTTAACTGTCTCCTAGCTGTCAAATCATGAATAGTGACTTTAACGGTCATTTTATGGCTGTGTTGCACAACATCTTCCTTCATAGTGCATCTCCCTTTGTGTCGCTTCTGGTACTTCGACATCACCCTTTTTCGCGTAGCCCCTATGTCGCGTAGTTCCACAAAATGGGTAGTGTAGTTTAGAGTCCCACACTCCCTTTTAGCTGCCTAGAGAACTAAGACTATCCTTCGGTAACATAGTCATTGAAACAAATCTCCTCTATACGGCTTCAATCTACTTCCATTCACCTGTCCCGGAAAAGGTTTTACATTCAGCTTCACGAGATGAACTACACCACCATCTGTAATTTCTTTGATATCATACGGCCCCATCCAGTGCATCTAATTTTTTTTTGGAAATTTAGCGAACTTACTATCATATAATAACACCATATTGTTTACCTTGAAGGTGCGAAACTTGATGCCGTGATCATGCCAAGCTTTTTCAAGTCCCTTTTGAACCTGCTGATGCAATCCTGTCAAGAAATTATCTTCTTCGAGTTCTTCTAGCTGCGCGAGCCGCTCTTCCAAGGCTTCGTGGTTCGCAATTCCTGTGAAAGTCATTATGAGTATACTAGGTAGGATATACTCCATGGGCATCACAACTTCTACACCATAGACCAATTGGAAAGGTGTTTGACCTGTTAGTTTTTTTCAAGTAGTCTTGTATGCTCATAAAACTGCTAGTGCACCCACATCCCAATCATTTTGTTGTGTGTAGCAAATCTTTGTCAGCGTGTTCTCCAAATATTGTTGAAGGCCTCCACTGTTCCATTAGCTTGAGGATGATATGGTGTACTTTTCGGATGATACACCTGAAACTCTTTTGTCAGCACGTTGATTGTTTCATTGAGGAAGTGCATACTGTGATCACTCATCAACACCTTCGGGCAACCGAACCTATTTAATGCATATTCAAACAAGATTTTTTCTGTCATAGCCCCTATACAATCCTTCACCAGTTGTGCCTCTGCCCATCTAGTCAGATATTCTGTCGTGGTCATGATATAGTGTGCTCCTATTTTCTTTCCTAGAGGTTGAATCAGTCCTACAAAGTCAATTGACCATTTCTCAAATGGCTGCAATGACACCTGTGGATTCTATGGTAGCTCATCCCTCCGTGATGGTTTGCCCATTCTTTGACATGCATTACATTGCATGCCCTACAATATGCTTTAGAATATTTATGCAGCGTAGGCCACCACAAATCAGCACACAAAACCTTCTACGTTGTTTCTTTTCCTGCATAATGCCCTCCCGCAGCTCCTCCATGAGCTTTAGCAAGGATTCTATTTCATTCAAAATCAGGCACATATCATCGGAGAATCTCATCCAAACCCATATTATATAAATGTCCTGAAATTACTAAGAAGTCTCTCACGCACACTACCAACTCCTTCTGCCGCTGGTTGGTGTAACCTTCTGGAGACATCCTTGTGGTCAAAAAGTGGATAATATCTGCAAAATAGTTATCTGCTACACGTATCACGAAGCACTGTGTGTCGGGCATACCTTCCTCCAAATTAGTAGGCTCTTCTCCTATCTCAATGCATGACAAATGGTCAGGCCCTGCATTCAACCTTCCTGGCTTCACAATTACCTCAAAATCATACTCTTGAAACAACAACAACCATCTTCATATTTCCCCCCCCAACATAAGCTTATTGACTAGATACTTCAATGCAAAATGGTCTGTGTACATCTTGAAATGTCTGCCTAATAGATAGTGTCTCAACTTTTGGAGCATGTACACCATGGCCAATTCTTCGCGCTTTGTTGTTGAGTAATTCTTCTCAGCCTTTGACAACTTTTTGCTTGCAAATGCTATAGGATGATCCATCTCTTCTTCACAAGCCTATGTTAGTACTACTCCCAACAAAATACATGAGGCATCAATGTGTGCATGGAATTCCTTCTTCCAATATGGGATGACCAGGATCGACGCATTGACCATCTTTTCTTTCAATACATCTAGACTGCGTTGACATTCTTCATCCCAACAGAATGTAGTGTCCTTCTTTAATAAATTCTCCATAGGCGTGGTAATCTAAGCATAAACCTTGATGAATTTTCGATAGTACCCAATATAGACTAGCATTGTGCAGCTGTTTGACACTTCGCGGGGCCTCTAAATTGACTATTACCATGATCCTGGCAAGGTCTAGTAGTAGTCCTTGCTTGTAGACCACATGATCCAGAAAAATTCAAAAGGGATCACAAAATAAGCACTTCAAGCTCAATGTGATTTGATACCTTTGTCACGTATCCATCATCAAGTGTAGACTAACTACATGGCGCTTGACTAACCCGAACACTGTCCAGTCATCCAAATAAACCTCGAAAAATTTGTGAATAAGTTCTTTGAACGCAAATATCGTCAATGTTGGGTTGTGTTATATTCTTTCCACGACTAACCTACGTAGTGAATCGGGGGGTTAGAGGGGGGGTGGAGCCCCCCTTCGTTGCACCGATTATGCAGCGGGGGGGGCACAGGGGGGGCGGGTAGCCCCCCTCTACGGGGTTCGGGGCAGCGCCCTGAGAAATTTTTTTTT
>APFE030725871.1:9351-29457 GCA_000404065.3 Pinus taeda | reverse complement strand
CGATTGAGAAAATGGAGTCCACCAATCAAGGATTTCCCCTTGGGGAAAATCTTAGTCCTTTCTCTTCTTGGGGAGATATTGGTGCTCCATACATGGCTACATTGTCCCTTCCAGGACTCACAATTGGCTTGCCAGTATGGCTATTCTCGACCTTTGTCGTTTAAAACACCGTGATTCCTCAGCAATCAAATCAGCAACTAGATGATACTGGAGTTGCTACCCAACCTTATACTTCATTTTTTTCTCCCTCTCCTCCTTCCTCTTCACTTGGTGAAACTAGTGACACTAAAAACCAAGTAAATGAGAAGAAGAAGAAAGGGAAGGAGAAGAAGAAGAAGAAGCCAACGACAAAAGTGGGCAACCATGCATCGTCTGTTGAAAATCCACACACTGCACCATCCAAACCCAAATCTCCATGTGTCATTTGCAAAGGAGACCACTATCATCGAGATTTTCCTTACATCCTGTGGATCTTGAGAGACTGGTATCCTTGCTTGCACAATCCGGTGTCTTCAACCTCTGTCGATCATGTTGAGATTACATCATCAACTAGTGAAAATGAAGTCATTGGAAAAAAAGGAAGATCTAAATTTTCTTGTAGGCTATGTGATAGCGATCATGCCCTCCACCGTTGTCCCTTCCTAGATGAAGCTAAAAGAGTCTTGGATAACTGTCCTACTTCACCACAGCGACTTCCTCTTGGATACAAGAAACTCTTGCCAAGTCCATCGCTAGTGGAAAATTTGACTGACACATCTCTATTGTCAGTCGAAACACCTATCATTGAAGATAAACCCTCTAAGTCCACACCGGACAAAAGTCAATAGGTCGAGATGGTAGTCGACCTAGTCTTGTCTTCAGAAGGTCCACCTTCAGATGATATAGCCTCTAAAGAGAATGAGAATGACACCATTCAAATTCTTTTTGTTAACAAAGAATCTGATGAACATGGGGGCAATCTACCCATTCCTTTACTGTAGGAAGGAAGTTCCCCATTTCAAGAGATTCATCCAGTCGTTTATCCGGTCCCTCCTCCAAGTAATCTAGTCGTTTCCTTTGATTGGAATCTACTAGCAGGACCCCGCCTTCCATTTAATGTGCCATTCAGAATCATAGTACAAGTTTGCAAAATGATCATGGCTCGCACTATCATAGATGAAGGGGCTTCCATGAGTATCCTTTCCTCAACTGCTTGGAAAGTGCTTGGTTCGCCATCGCTTCTGCCTGAGATTCAAAATTTGTCAGGCTTCACTAAAGGAACTAGTCGACCATTAGGGATCCTTCTAAATTTTCCTATAACTTTGAGAGGAAAATACATTCACTTGAACTTGATGGTAGTCCAAGAGCCACTAGATTACAATGTACTCCTTGGGCGTGACTACATTTACATCATGGGAGCTATTGTTTCCTCACTCTTTCGAGTAATGTTTTTCCCGTATGAAGGCAGAATGGTCCAACTCATTTACCAGCTTTCATTCCCGGGTTCAAACACGGCTACTAGTCAAATGCCATCCCTAAATGGTCTCTTTACACAAGGAATGTCTCATCAACCTCCAATTCGTCGACCTGATGAGCGCGAGTGATTCGGTGAATGTGTTGAAACCCAGGGGGCATGTGCCTTGGTCTGCTTCTGCGACTCACATTACACGGGATCGATTCCGACCGCTACCTCTATAACCACTGGGAGCTGTGCCCGCCCCTCTCCATAGTGTCAGGTTAGTCCGCGGGAGTTGAACTTGTGACCTTCAGTACGGAGCCCGCCTTTATAACAAATTTCACGCAGTGTGATTACCAACTAACCTACCCCCGTGGGGCTAAATCTTTTTTGTTGTTAACTTGAACCCCCTTAATGAAAAAAAAAGTTTGATACATTGCAATACATGCTTGAGAAAGGTACAAATATTGAAGCTATGGCAGAGTATGCTCATGAGCATAAGGGATGCAATAATTCCAATAGTATTTCCCTTATTTGACTACAACATCAGATTGTTGACCTGACAGAGCGATTAAACGACACACATGCAACGTGACCTTTATCTCCTAAGGTATGGTGCACTAATTTTCATGTTGAAGGTCATCATGCAAAAAATGCCTAAGGTTGAGAGGTTTGGGAGTGTCCTCCATGCCTATAGGACCAACTCCACCATTTCCTACCGCTAGAGTTCTGAAAGTTGGTACAAATGATATATATCAAGGGCATAGTCAATTTCATGCCTTTTGTAATCAGAAATTTATGTCTACAACTGGTATTGTGAGATATGTGGTACGTATGGCCACCCACTTTTTCTCTGTCCTATTTTGTTAAAATATTCAAAAATTCTGAACAACGTTTTTTGTGAATTTTGTGGTTCACTGACTCATCATACTAATTAGTGCAAAGCTTTGGATGCTTTAGTTGACCATCTTTATCATTCTGCATTTAGAGTTAATGAACCTCCTCATTGGCAAGGAGGAGGAAGTTCAAGGGGAGGAATAACTATAGGAAGAGGTCTGATCAATTTTTATAACTATTATCAATAAGCGCATGTTGCCCATGATTTTCTATTACGTAGAACGCTCTGGTCTTCTCAACGCAAACTAAATACACATGCAAAATAAGATTGTCTTGAATTGATCGCTCAGTGGGAATAGTATAACTAGAAAAGAGGAGTAAATATAATTAATGCAAAACCTAGGGGAACTGAACAAACTTTAATGTCGAATATTAATATAGTCACTAGAGGATGAAAAATTACTGCAAGAGATATGGACATCTCCAAACAACTGGCTATAATTAAAGCTAAATCACCTAAGAAGTATTATGATTCCAATCAATAGAAATGATATTACAGGATGCCACAAAATTTTTTAAGCAATTGGTATCACCTTATAGTCCTCATGCAGAACATGAGGAACATGTAAGAATGTGTAGTCCTATTTCATCTCAAGAAACACCTCAACCTGTTATGTAATGGTTTAAATTATTTTTACAGATTACGAATGATGAGATACCATTTGGGTAGTTGCACAAGAAACTCAAGAGTATTTTTAAGGATGAGAACCTCTTGGGTATACCTATTTCTACAAAGTTGCATGAAAGACACTTTAGGTGTGTTCAACAAAATAAGAGCAAAGCATGAAGAGAATTTTGTGTTGATGCTCAAATTACAAGATTTCAAATCAAGGATTTTATGTTAAATTTGGGTTTAGATGTCAATATGCTACCAAGAAAGACATGGGAGGTACTGGGGAAACTAAATTTGTTGTTCTTATTGATTGAGTTGTGTATGGAAAACCGATATTGTATTCTTCCAATTAGATGTTTGGAGGATGTTGAAGTTGATATTGTAGGAGTAAAAACATATGCAGATTTTGAAGTGATAGATATTATGGGGGATAAAGACCCATATCCATCATTGTTGGAAATACACTGGGCATTTTGGAACTACATTATTATTGACCTTAAGTGAGAGATAATGAATTTTGAGGTAGATGGAATATGAGTCGTACAACCACTAGATCCTTATCAAGGTTTGAGGTTTACAGAAACTGGAGATGATATAGAAGAACCTAACCTTTTTGATCAGATATACCAACTCAATGCAGGGAAAAGAGAACATTATATAAATCCTACAATAGATGGTTCTACTAGCTGGAGGAACATTCAAAGAAAATGAGCTGGTTCAAACAATGTGTTGGATGATTGGCATCAGGGATATAATGAGTTGCACTCTAGATAGTGTGCAACTATTCACTATGCTTACTGAATTAGGACTGAGGTATGATATTTTTATACTTTTGATGGTATAGGTTCTGCTATTAATTTCATTAATGAAATTGATTCAAATATTGAAGAGACACAAAAGGCTCCTTTGTTGGATGTTTCCCTTCAAGCAACACCATCAAGGAGGTGGGGAGCTCATCATACTCATCTTCAAGACTAGGATTTAGTTAAATCATCTTTTTTATGTTGATTTGGTGCCCCAAAGGATTATTTAGCTAAAATTCCTATATATGAAGGATCTACTAGTCCACAAACACATATTCATACTTCCAAAACTAATTATATTGAAGCGATATTTCCTATAGAATTGTGGGTACATCAGTTCATCCATACATTAGGGAAATTTCCGTAAGATTGATATCTAAAGGAGGAAATGAAAAGAAAAATAGTTGAATGGGACGAATGATAGCTCATTTTTTTAGTGACTTATCCTTTTCAAATGAGGATGAAAATATTGCAAGAGCCTTAAAAGTAATAAAAAGAGTATTGTTCCCAATAGGAAAGCATGTTTAGGAATGTAATGATCAAGGTATCTTTGAGGACATATATGAATCAGGGTATCATGAAGTTGTTGCTTGTGGCAAGGTATATTGGGACCCTGGAGAAGATGATTTGGAAGAATTGAGGCATTTGACTTTGAAAGAATGTTAAGGGGATAAAAACGTAAAGGATTATCCTATAAAAGACACTCCGCAAAAAAATTTAAGCTATAAAAATATAATATTGGCACAAAAGAAAATCCTAAGTTAGATTCCGTTCATGATTATTGGGACGAACAAACTAGAAAATAAATAATTGATATGCTAAAAGAATATGAAGATCTTTTTTATGCACCAGTTTTAGATATAAAAGGAGCTAAAGGAGATTTAGGAGCAATGAGAATTATCCTGAAGTTAGATGCAAGATTTGTCAAACATCGACCCGACATATTAAATCCTAGAGTAAAGAAGAAAGAAAAGAAGGAAATAGATAAGATGTTAGTTGTTGGTCTGATTTTTCCTGTTAATGACGCTGATTGGATCAGTGCTATTGTGCTTCAAGATGAGAAGGATTCAAATGAAATTTGGCTTTTTTAATTATAGAAGCCTCAATAATTCTTGTGTTCATGATCTATTTCCTACTCCTTTCAGTGGCAAAGTATTTGACAAAGTTGTTGGAAATGATGCCTATTTCTTCTCCGATGATTTTTGGGCTATCTTCAAGTGCACATTGCTAAAGAGGATAAGAAGAACAATATCTTTAATATAATGGGGTTCCTATACCTATCATGTTATGTCGTTCGGCCTAAAAAATGCTCCAAATGTCTTTTTGAGGATTGATATTGCTTCATTTTGGGATTATATTCGTAAGTTTCTTAAAGTGTGCATGGATGATTGGATGATATGTAGTATTTTGAAAAATAATTCCATTTTGTTGCAGGTGATGTTTGATCACTGTCAGCAACTAAAAATTTCTTTGAATTTGGAGAAATGTATCTCTGTTATTCCCTTTGGTACACTTCTTGGCCACATTGTTTGTAAAGAAGGATTTTGTGTAGATCCTACTAAAGTCGAAATCATTTTGAATATGCCACCACCAACCAGTGTTAAGTCGTTGCAATCAACCTTAGAGCATACATGTTATTATTGCTAATTTATCCGCCACTATGCCTAGATGAATATGCCTTTGTATAAGTTATTGAACAAAGTAGAGCATTTTGTATGGACTATTGAATGTGATACTACATTTGACATCTTAAAGGAAAATCTTGTGGGTGCTCCAATTCTATTCTATTGAGATTGAATAAGGAATTCCATGTACATATAGACAACTATGGAATTTCTTTTTGCAGCATATTAGCTCAACCAAGAGAAGGTAACTTAGATCGTCCCATTTATTTTTCTAGCAGAAAACTCTCTATGACTGAAAATAATTATACAACTACCAAGAGGTAGGTTCTCTCTATGGTGTATTCACTTAAAAAATTTAGGCACTATGTACTTGAGGGGCCTTTTAAATTCTTTACTAATCATTCTACTTTGAAATGTCTAGTTAATAAAAAAAATTTGGAGGGAAGGACATGAAAATGGATTTTGTTATTTCAGGAATTCACATTTGAAGCTATTGTAAAATTGCGATAATCTAATGTGGGACGTAATCATATTTCTCATTTACAGTCTGGTGAAGCAAGAGGTTAAATTGATAACCAATATCTTGATGCATATTTGTTTCGGCTTGAAGTAGTACCTGATTATTTAGAGGATATAACAATGTTTTTAGCCACTGGGAAGTTCCCTGATGACTATACAACAACTTAGAAAAGGCATATGGTGGTGTGTGCTTCATATCACCAACTTATTAAAAGACAAATATACAAAATGAGACTTGATCATATTTTGTGCAAATGTGTTTTAGACCATGAGAAAGAATATGTTTTGTGGGAATGTCATTCTAGGGTTGTACGAGGTCATGTAGGAGGAAAAATAACTACGAGGAAAGTGTTGCAAGCTAGACTATGGTGGCCTAATTTATTTAAGGATGCAAAAGAATATATTAAAAAGTGTGGCTTTTGTCAACGAGTAGGTCTATCATGTCAATTGGATGAGATTACACTGCATCCCATTTGAGCCCTTGAAGCCTTCAAAAAGTGGGCTATTGATTTTATGGGGGCCATCAATCCCCCTTTGTGTCACTCTCATGCTCACTATATTAGTACTAACACTGATTATTTAATGTGTTAGGATGAAGCTGCAACTATGAAGGACTATATCAATGATATTGCTACATGGTTTATATTTGAAAATATTATCACTAGATTTGGGTGTCTGAGAAGTCTTACTAATGATCAAGTTTCACATTTTGTTAATGATATTGTTGACACATTGTTGTGGAAATTTATGATCCAACATCATAAGAATGGTTTGTATCATCTGTTGAGCCTCAAAACTACTCTTTCCCTAGCAACTCTTCTCATCCCTTTTCTTTGTTTTTCCATGAAGAAAATGCATTCTTATCATCAATGAACAGTATATATTGCCTTAAGGATGACATTTAGTGATTTACATGTTATGCTTTTATGTTTTGCTGTTTGAATAAGTTTTTTCCTTTTAACTACGGAACATAGCCTATTCTACAGCTAATCGGCTGTTCCGCAGCTACTTCCATGCTTTAACAGGTTCCAGATGTCAAAAGGAGAAACTAACTATATGGGCAGCTTGGAAATCATCTTGACATGGATCGTGTCTTATTCACCTAGCCCAGGTCGACAAGGAATATGGTACAAGACTCCAGTCAAAGCAGAAGTCAAACGAAGAGACCGAAGGCAACAAGACTCTGTTTCGTCGATAATCAACACGTTTCACAGTGATGGGAAGCGTTATCCGAAAAAACTTCCTGAACCCATGGATTCCAACAGCCATCTGTGCAACTGAATCCAACAACCATCATCTTGGATTTATGGCTCCAACAGCTGAGGAAGAAAATTCCTTGTGCTTGTCTTCTACGAGTTTTTGGCTGTAGCTTATTTTTCTCCACAAACAGTTGCATAATTTTCATATAAATACCTATGTAAAGAACTCGGAAGGAGTTTGAATTTCATCATGTATTAAGCTCAAACTACTACTCTGTAATTTTGAAGACTCATTCCTTTTGTTTTTTTAATATGAAGATCGCAAGTTTTATGGATACTTGAAAGAGTTTCTTGGAGTTTGATTAAGTATGCATAACCTGATCAGTTGCAGAGGGCCTCTACACTGACTGAGGTTTTATTTCCTTTTGTTTCGTCTTTTCTAATTAAACTGTAAATTCATCATTTCTTCTCACAATGTTCATAATAATTTCTTTACTAACCTTGTTCATAATGCAACTTTTATCATTTCTTTACTAACACATAATAGCTTCTTTCAGTATAGAATAACTTCTTTTTATTCAATTTATTTCTAGTATTTATCAGTAGTCAGAAGTTAAAATTCAGTAGTGTAATGTAGTTTGTTTTATTTCCTGTTTCACTAGTCTTTAAGTTTTCAATTAGACTGATCAGTGCCATTACAGTTCTTTCCATTTTGTTACTAGTTTATTGACTCATGGTGTAGATGAATGTTTCTAAAGAACCCTTCTAGTTGATAACTCGTCTTAAACTAAGTGGTTGAATACTTCATTCATGGAATGAGTCTTTTCTGTATTTTTGCATCTATCGTTTCTTAGAATAATGAAGTACAAAATTCCTCAAAATGTCACCACAAGGAGGTTTTTCTCCCAAAATTGAGAGGCAGAGTAACTATATACTTCATTTAGTTTTGTTTCTATAATAGATTAAACATTAGTTGTAATTTCACTTTCATTTTTAGTATTTCATTTAGTTTTGTTTTTGTAATGAATTAGACAGTAGTTGCAATTTTACTTCTTTTTTAGTTTTCAGTTCATGATTTGGAAATAATGATAAGAGTAGAAATAGAAACTTTGTTTCTCTATTAATGTTTGCTTCCAGATCTTACTTAAGCTCTTTTAATTCTCATTTCTTTAGGTTTCTAGCAGTATTTACAGAAGTTAGATTTAATATTCTTGTTAGATTGTAAATCATTAGGGATTAAAGGACCAAAAACCCACAAAACAACATAAAACATAAAAAAATGAAGTAAGAATGGTCATCTAGCATAAACAGTGCACTACACTTCATTAGTTTACGATACCCAGATTGATAATTTATGTAGAGAAATTTAAGACACTAAATTGACCAAACATTTTGGCGCCATTGCCAGGGAAGTGTAACTAGGTAGCCTTATCTTTTACATTCAAAAAACAAAAAAAACAAAACAATGACATGCATAGAGAAAGAGACACTAGGGGTAGATTTATAGCTAGGGGTAGAAGTTCAATTCCTACAAATCCACCTACTCCACCAAGAACAAGAAAAGACACACCTCCATCCCAAACTCATACTCCCAGCCATAGGACTCCTGGAATTCCAAGGGCAGAAATCCAATCAACAGAATCTCCTACCTCATCTGCCAAGGTAGTCTTAGGAGAGGAAAATTTCGAATCCCCAACAGTAGGAAGAGCCTTTTTCACCAGCACAAGAGAGCACATTGTAATTGAAGAATTAGGAACACCTGGTGAGGAAGAAGAAGTAGAACCTCTCTCCTATATTCCATTAATAGAAGAACCAGAGGAAGTAACCTTGTAGGATGAACCCTATACTGAGTCTGAAGAAACTATAATGGCAGACGAAGAACAAGATGGAAAATTCTCATTGTTTGGAGGAGGGGGTAGAGGAAGAGGTAGAGGAAATGATGGAGGAGGTAGAGGTAATAATGGAGGAGGCAGAGGAAATAGGGAAATACATAATTCTTTTGGATTTCCTATAGTGGATGAGGAAACAAATGTCACAATGAAAAACATCTCACCTTCTGTCCTCCCTAACTTCCATGGGTTGAGAAGTGATGATCCTGAAACATTTTTATTTGAGTTTGAAGTCTTATGCAGAACCTATGATTATCTAGAGGACTCTCAAAAACTCAAATTGTTTCTTTCAACACTAAAAGGGGCTGCTTTGAAATGGTTTATGGGGTTAGTTACTCAATCCATTAGAACTTGGAATGACATGAAAGAAATGTTTTTGGATAGGTACTTGGATTATTGCATGCCTACCAATCACAAAGATGAGGTGTTCAAAATGATGTAAAGGGAGGATGAAAACTTAGAAGATTTGGTTGAGAGGTTCAATTATAATTTGAAAAGAGCAAAAATGAATGATCTAGATGAAGAAACCTTGAAAGATCTTTTATTAAATGCCATTAGAGATGAATGGGTAGATATCCTTAACATGATGGGGAAGGGATATATTTCTCAACTCCCATTGAATGCTATAGGAGAATTGTGTGTTCATCTCTCAAGAGGTAAATCTAAAACAGGCAAAGGGCAATGATATCCTTCTCTTGTTAGAGTAAACAAATCTACAACAGGATCTGTAAGTAGGGCAGAAATTGGCAATATGCTTGATGAGTTTAAAACTAACATTCTAGGGAGCCTTAGTGAGCAATTATACACCCTTAAAATTCAAAACAAACATAAAATAGAGGCTGATGCTTTAACCATCTTTTGTCCAAAATGTAGAAAAAACATGCTATAAGGGAATGCCCTTTAGATGCAAAATTTGTAGAAACTTGTATGATTTGTTCAGAAAGTCATGAGACCAAGGGTTGTCCCTCAATCCTAGGTCTTAAGGCTATCTTTCAAGAGGAAACAGTCCCAAATTCTACAGAACCTCTCTATTTTGTTGTTAGAAGACCTTGGCAGGGGCCACAAAATCAGGAATTTAACAATCAAATGTATCTTCAACCCCCACCAAACTAGAACCCTTGGCAGCAACCATGGCCTCAACCTCAATCTCAATTTCAATCTCAACTGTGGGCATAACAAGTACAAAATCCTTATGGGATATTTTCTCAATATTATCAACATCCTCCATCCTATCAGAATTTTCCTCCCCCATCTAATCAACAACAAAATCAGCAACCTCAACTTCAAAATCAGAACCCTCAACTTTCATTACCATTTCCACAACAACCTCCACAACAAAGTCAAAATCCTCAACTCTTGCTGCCATTTCAACAGAAACCAAATCAGTGACCTACCCAACCATTACCAAACCCCAACAATTAAAACCATCAGAATGCTTAGATGGTAGAAGGACAACAATTTCCAATTTACATGATTACTCCTCTAGATCTTAATGATGTTCAACTAAGATCTGGTAGGATATTAGAAAAGGAAATACCTTCTATAGTTATTCAAGAAAAAGACACTTTTGAGGAAGATTCTCTAAAAGTCAATAAAAGTTTTGAGGAAACATCTCTCCAAAACCAAAACATTGAAAAAGGAAAATAAAAAGAACCAGTGACCACAACTCCTATCATTGAGCAACCAACATCTACTTCTACACGTCATTTTCCTGAGAGACTACAAATTGATAAAGGGGTAGAAAAACTGATCTTGTTGCCCAATTATGATTTTCTAGATGAATTGAAGAATGTCTATATCAAAATTCCTTTGTTACAAGCTATTAGAGAAATTCCAATTCTAGCCAAAATAGTAAAGAAGTAGAGCATAAAAAGACCAGGAAGAAAAGTAAAAGAAACAAAAAGAATTCACCTGGTAGGAAAGATAGCAGACGTAATGATGGGAAAGATTTCCATACAGAAGTATGTGGATCCAGGAAGTCCAATTGTCAAGACACATATAAATGGAATTGAAATTCAAAATACATTGATTGACTTAGGGGCAGCAATAAACATTATGAGTAGACAAACTATGGAGCAGCTTAAACTTCCCAATCTTCTTTACACACCTACTTTACTGCAACTTGCCAATAGATCAGTAATCAAACCAGATAGTGTGCTAGAAGATATTTCAGCCTCCTTATATTCTTTGGAATATCATGTTGATTTCATGATGTTAACTCCCAAAAATAATCTAGGAGGACACCCACTCATATTAGGAAGACCTTGGATAGCCACAGTTGATGCTTTTATTAGTTGTAGATCTGGTGACTTGTATATTTCTGATGGTAATTCAACAAAGAAATTTACTCTATATCATCCAGCAAAAGCTATCACAGAAATAGATGACAAGGAATGGATTAATGATGAAGATGATATTCAACCTCTCTTTACTATGTCAGAAATTAGTGAAGATAGTCAAATTTTGAATACATTGGAAAATTTTGAAACATCTTTAGAATATGATCATGCATAATTTCAAGGAAAATCTAACATTGAATACTTGTCATTTAGGCAGATGTCTCTCTATTCTATGGAAGAGTTTGGTAGCTCTACAATTGAAAATTTTCCAGGTAGGACATTGAACATAAACAAAAACTTGGAGAAACTACAACAAGAAGAGCTAACCAAAACATTACAAAAACATTTTGTTGCATTTGCATGGGAATACAGTGACATGAAATGCATTTATCTTAAGACTTGTATCCATCATATCTATATTGAGGAAAATAGTAGACCCATTATACAACCTCAGAGAAGGATGAATCCAAATCTTAGAGAGATTGTAAAAGAAGAGCTCTAAAAATTTCTAAATGTAAACTTTATTTACCCAATTTCAGATAGCCAATGGGTTTATCCTTTGGTAATTGTGCCTAAAAAGAATGGTAAATGGAGGGTGTGCATTGATTACCGAGAATTGAATAAAGCAACCCTTAAAGATCATTTTCCTTTGCCCTTTATAGATCAAGTATTAGATACATTAGAAGGTAAGAAGTATTTCTCATTCTTAGATGGTTTTAGTGGTTATAATCAAATTCAGGTAGCACCTGAGGATCAGGATAAAACCACATTTACTTGTCCATGGGGAACTTTTTCCTACCGAGTACTTCCTTTTGGGTTGTGTAATGCTCCTGCAACATTCGAAAGAGCATTACTAGGAATTTTTCTGATCTAATACATGATTGTGTAGAGGTATTTGAAGAAGCTTTGGAAAATTTGGAAAAATTTCTTAAAGGATGTAAAGAAACAAACCTTTCACTAAGCCATGAAAAATGTTTTATGATGTTTACAGAAGGTATTGTTTTAGGACATCACATTTCAGGAGATGGGATTAAAGTTGACAAATCTAAAGTTGAAGTCATCTCTAAGTTATCAATTCCAAATTGCCAAAAGGATGTTAGAAATTTTCTAGGATTTACAAGATATTATAGAAGATTTATAGAAAACTTCACTAAAATAGCATCTCCACTCTTCAAATTGCTTACAAAAGATTGTGAATTCAGTTGGAATCCTAATTGCCAACTAAAATTTGAAACCTTGAAAGAAATTTTTTTTGAAGCACTTATTTTAAGAGGTCCAAATTGGAAACTTCCTTTCCATATTTCAACAGATGCTTCAGATACAGCTCTGGGAACTGTATTAGCACAAAAATATTTGCTTCCTTATGCCATTTACTATACAAGTAAGAATTTGACTCCCACCGAGTTGAATTATACTGTGACTGAAAAGGAATTTTTAGCTATTGTCCATGCAATTAATAAGTTCAGACACTATATAACAGGCTATGAAACCTTAGTTCATAAAGATCACTCTGCAATTAGATATTTGATGAATAAACCTATTACTAATGGCAGAGTTACAAAATGGCTTTTACTTTTACAAGAATTCAACATTACTGTGCTAGATAGACCTAGAAAACAAAACACAGTTGCTGATTTCTTGTCCAGGATTCAGAATATCAAAGAAGACTCTCTGATTGAAGACAAGTTTCCTGATGAATATGTTTTTGCAGTAACTCCTCAAACTCATTGGTTTGCGGATGTTGCTAATTACTTGGTTATAGGGAAGTTACCTTCACATTTATTTCCTAGAGAGAAAAGAAAGATTATTCAAGAAAGTGCAAGATATTCATGGATCACTAACGAATTGTATAAAACAAGGCCAGATCTTATGATTAGAAGGTGTGTCAGGGAAGATGAGATTCCTAATATTCTCAAAGCATGTCATGATGAGTTGTGTGGTGGACACTTTGCTGACAAGAGGACATCCTATAAAATCCTTTCTTTAGGATATTGTTGGCTATCCATCTTCAAAGATGCTAAAGAATATATCAGGAGGTACGACAGCTGCCAAAGGGTAGGGAAACCTGCTCCCTTAAACGAAATGCCATTACAAACTCAGGTACTTATCGAACCTTTTGAAAAGTGGGCTTTAGACTTTATTGGACCAATTAATCCTCCATCTAAGAAGAAAAAGTATATATTGGTATGCACTGATTATGTCACCAAATGGGTAGAAGCCAAAGCATTACCTTTTGCTAATGAAAAATATGTAGTTAATTTTCTTTTTGAGGACATCTTTACTCGTTTTGGTGTTCCAAGATAAATTGTGACAAATCAGGGATCTCAATTCACATCCAACATGGTGGAAAGGCTTGTGGAGGAATACAAGATCAAGCATAGGAAATCTACTCCCTGTCATCCATAAGCAAATGGTCAAATGGAGTCTACAAATAAAGTGATTGAAGGAATCCTCAACACGACTGTGCATCTACATATAAGAGATTGAGCAGAAATGCTTCCTGAAGCCTTGTGGGCCTATAGAACTACATGGAGGAACACAACAGGACATACAACCTATGAACTTGTTTATGGGAAACAAGTCCTATTCCCTATAGAGTTCCAAATCAAAACTTTCAAGATGGCAGTCCAGTTAGGGATGGAATTATCAGAGGCTCAAAAGCATAGGATGGAGCAAATAAATGAACTTGATGAAATCAGACAAGAGGCGGTTCAAAGGATTGGTCTGGTCCAACAACAGAGGGCTAAATGGCATGACAAATACATCAAGGACCAGAGGTTTCAAGAGGGAGATTGGGCACTGTTATTTGATTCAAAGTTTAAAGATTTTCAAGGGAAGTTTCAAACTCATTGGCTTGGGCCATATGAGATTGAAAAAGTCTTTAGTAATGGAGCAGTGAAAATCAAAACAATAGATGAAATTCAAACTCCTCTTCTTGTGAATGGTCACAGATTGAAAATATATCAAAAACCAATTTCAAAGGAGGAGTTCATTAAGATCTTCCAAAACAATTTTGAAATGAAGTTAGTGAAGAAGAATCCTTCTTCTCCACCAACTTAGTCTTTATCTTTCCTATCTATTGAAAATAATAATAATAATAAATTGTATAAGGTTGAAAACCAATCATTGATTGGCATGCTTATACAGAAAATACAGGGTGAAAATCAGAAGTTTTCTAACACCCTATATTTTCCATTTCCTTTCTGAAAAAATGGTGACAAAAATCCACAGTCACTCTGGATTCTACAAAATTCATTGTCTCATTTCATTTCACTATGTTTTACTTTTACAGTCTCACTTCATTCCATTGAAATATTTCACCAATAAATTTTTCTTTTCTAGTATTTCTTTCATCTCCATTTTCATTTATCATCTTGTCTCATTTTCACTCACACAACCATTTCCATTTCATTCCTTCATAAGCCATATTTCACTCTATGTTTCACACTCTGTAGCTAATCTGATTCTACAGCAACAACTTGTTTATTAGTCCAAGTAGTTCATAATAAAATCGTGTATGCAGGTAATTGAAGAAAAATCAACTTTGAAGACCAATCATGCCTAAAGAACCTATGGAGAAAACATCAAAATATTAGCAATTGGAAGGTAAAGGTTCCAAAGGTAAATACAAAAATTTATTTCAAAAAGCAATTCGAAAACATAAGCTTGTATAACATGTATGATCACATGTATCCTTAATTAATCATCATGTGATTTGGCTGTCATGATGTCTCCACCATATCTTCTACCTTCAATGACAAACGGTCCAATGATTCCTTCATAACTGATCCCCACTTCAAACTCCATAACTTGTACTTAACCATTCGTCCATAGCTACACTTGTTAATGGTCAAATTAACGACATGACCTACCTATCTACGACCCTTCAAACCCTAACTATTTATTTATTACATGCTAACTCTTAAGATTTTCTCTCATAATGACGCAGTCATTTCGTGTATGCAGCCATTATGTTTCCATATCCATAGTCGTTTTGTTTTCATATACTCAGTTATCTTGTTTCCATATGCACCATCATTCTGTTTCCATATACATACAGTCTTTCCATCCTCATATTTACACAGTCATTCCATTTCTATACACACAACACTTATTTTATAAATAGTGAGAGTAATATTGAAGGGTAACTAATAACAGAGGATATGGGGCTTATTGTTAGACATGAGCCTGTAGGAGTAAAATACATGGAGGGGTATCCGCAGCTCAAGAGGGTGTTACAGAAGGCCGAATGGTTGTGTTTTATTGAAAAATTTGATGGCTACCATAAGGAAATAACTAAATCATTTGCAAGATCATTTGATGGCACGAAAGTGGAAATAGGGGATATCAAATTTGCAGTCACCGAGTCCTTCATAGTAGAAGAAACAGAACTCCCAAGACTAGGAGAAATATGGTTTAAAAACAAAGAGTTTCATGATGAATCTTGGAAGGTGATTCTTAAAAACCCAGGTATGGATATTATAGTCTTTAAAAAAGGGATTCCAATTTCAGCTCTCAAAAACAAATGGAGTAGCTGTTGTTAATACTGCAAAAATTCATTACATGTGAAGGAAGGTTTGGGTCTATGGATGCTTATCATATAAGGTTGTTAATGAATTTTCTAGAGAATAGAACCCTCAATATTCCCTTTTTCCTTCTGAATAGTCTGAGAAGAATGGCAACCAATGTTCAAAAGAAAGTTGAATCAATAGAAACAACTTTATACCATCATAGATCAATAAAGATTTTAGTTGAATTTCATTTGAGAAGTGTAGGGGATACATGGGAAGACTTCTTGGTAAGGAATTTCTTCCAAGACGCTTCAGATTTATCTGAGGGAAGTCATGTTAAAAGAAGTAGAAGAAGAAATATTAGCATTAAAAAATCCTCACAAAAAGATGATGCAGAGATAGCTCTTAAACCAGAGGTTACAGAGTAGACCAAACAAAAGAGAAAAATGAAAGAAAGGGTTGAAGAAATTAATAAGGACATTCCTGAGCCTTCATCACCTCAAGAAGATGAACACCTTCTTTCTGAAAGACTAACCAAGATCAAGGAGCAAATCAAGAAAAATAAGGAGAAAGGAAAGAGGAAAAAGGACACAAAAGAAGAAACCGTAAGCTTCCAAAAATTGAGTAGGAGTTGTAGACTCTGAGGTGAGGTGAAGAGGGTGAAATCAAAATAGGCCCAGTTTATAAACTTAGAAGAAGAAACTCCAGTTCAGTCTCCTAACATTATGCCATCTGAACATAGTCCACAAGACTCCCCTCAACAGAATTTAGAAGTCAGCCCAAGTAGAGCTTCTCCTGGTATAGATCCAGTATAACAAAAAATTTATGACTACATAGAGTCATTAGAGAAAAAGAGTACCTCAGTAGACCTAGTGACTTCAGCTAATCCAGAGCAAACTGTCACCCCACAAGAAACTTTAATTAGCTCTCTCAAACAAGAAGTTTTTGAGCTAGAAATTCTGAACAGGCACATCCAAAAAGAAAATGAAACCTTGAGGGAACAAAACAAGCTGGATATAGCTATACATAACAACACAATGCTACACTTGGGATTATGGTATAAAAAGAACAGGAAGCTGAAAAGGAAAAATAAGAAGCTAGGCGGAACACTCATTAACCTCAAATACAGATTTCTTATGAGGAAGCGAAGAATGGCAGTCAGTGCAAAGAAAAGAAAGAAGAGGAAGTTGGATGTGCTGGCAGAAGTGTCATAACAAATGCAGTAGGAGGGACAAGTTCACAATTTTGATTGCATGGGGACATGCAAAAATTTTTCAGTGGGGGTATGTTGAGCCTCAAAACTACTCTTTCCCTAGCAACTCTTCTCATCCCTTTTCCTTGTTTTTCCATGAAGAAAATGCATTCTTGTCATTAATGACAAGTATATATTGCCTTAAGGATGAAATTTAGTGATTTACATGTTATGATTTTATGTTTTGTTGTTTGAATAAATTTTTGTCTTTTAGCTATGGAACGTAGCCTTTTCTGTAGCTAATCGGCTATTCTGCAGCTGTTTCCATGGTTTAATAGGTTCCAGGTGTTAGAAGGAGAAACTAACTATATGGGTAGCTTGGAAATCATCTTGACATGGATCGTGTCCTATTCACCTAGCTCAGGTTGACAAGGAAGATGGTACAAGACTCCAGTCAAAGGAGAAGTCAAACAAAGAGACCAAAGGCAACATGACCATGTTTCGTCGATAATCAACACATTTCACAGTGATGGGAAGCGTTATCCAAAACAACTTCCTGAACCCATAGACTCCAACAACCACCTGTGCAAGTGAATCCAACAACCATCATCTTGGATTTATGTCTCCAGCAGTCGAGGAAGAAAATTCCATGTGCTTGTCTTCTACATGTTTTTGGCTGTAGCTTATTTTTCTCCACAAACAGTTGCATAATTTCATATAAATACCTATGTAAAGAACTGAGAAGGAGTTTGAATTTCATCATGTATTAAGCTTAGACTACTGCTCTGTAATTTTGAAAACCCATTTCCTATGTTTTTTTTAATATGAAGACCACAAGTTTTATGGAAACTTGAAAGAGTTTTTTGGAGTTTGATTAAGTACACATAACTTGATCAATTGCAGAGGGCCCCTGCGCTGACTGAGGTTTTATTTCATTTTTTTTTTGTCTTTTCTAGTTAAACTGTAAATTCATTATTTCTTCTCACAGTGTTCATAATCATTTCTGTACTAACCTTGTTCATAATGCAACTTTTATCATTTCTTTACTAATGCAAAATAGATACTTTCAGTACAAAATAGCTTCTATTTTTTCAATTTATTTATAGTATTTATCAATAGCCAGAAGCTAAAATTTAGTAGTGTAATGTAGTTTTTTTTATTTCCTGTTTCACTAGTCTTTAAGTTTCCAATTACACTGATCAGTGCCATTACATTTCTTGCCATTTTGTTACTAGTTTATTGACTCATGGTGTAGATGAATGTTTCTAAAGAGCCCTTCTAGTTGATAACTCATCTAAACTAAGTGGTTGAATACTTCATTCATGCAATGAGTCTTTTCTGCATTTTTGCATTTATCTTTTCTTAGAATAATAAGTACAAAATTCCTCAAAATGTCATCACAAGGAGGTTTTTCTCCCAAAATTAAGAGGCAAAGTAACTAAAAAATTCATTTAGTTTTGTTTCTATAATAGGTTAGACATTAGTTGCAATTTCACTTTCAGTTTTAGTATTTCATTTAGTTTTGTTTTTGTAATAAATTAGAAAGTAGTTGCAATTTTACTTTTTTTTAGTTTTCAGTTCATGATTTGGAAATAATGATAAAAGCATAAATAGAAACTCTATTTTCATTTCTTGATTAATCTTTGCTTCCAGATCTTACTTAAGTTCTTTTAATTCTCATTTCTTTAGGTTCTTAGCAGTCTTTACAAAAGTTAGATTTAAGATTCTTGTTAGATTGTAAATCATTAAGGATTAAAGGACCAAAAACCCCCAAAACAACATAAAACATAAAAAAAATGAAGTAAGAAGGGTCATCTAGCACAAACAATGCACTACACTTCATCAATTTACAATACCCAGATTGATAATTTATGTAGAGCAATTTATGACACTAAATTGACCAAACATCATCTGCAGTTGAATGGGACAGTTGAAGGTTTTAATAAAATTATAGAAGAGGGTCTTATTTAAACCTGTTCTATGAATATGGATGATTGGGATGAATGAGTTTGAGCTACTTTACATGCCTATCGTGCTATTCTAAAAAAACTACACAAGTACACTCTATTTCAGCGTGTTTATGGTAGGGAAGTTATAGTGTCAGCTGAGTTTATTGTCTTGTTGAGCCTTAAACCTACACTTCTTTATACATCCTCTTAGCCTCCTTTTCCTATTCATTTCCTTCTTTTGCCACTCATTCCCTCCATCAAATTGCTCAAATCATTGTATTTTAGGACTTTTTACATGGTTTTCTAATTATGCTAATGACTGTGTTTGGTTTAGAATTTTGGTTCAAAGTTCTGCGTTTCCGCAGCTCACACAAGGTTTCCGTAGCTGATCCCGGTTTTCGCAGCCAACCCCAGATTCTGCAGCTATTTTATTAAATGATATGTTCCAGGTGTCCTCCGGGAAGAAGAGCCACATGGGCAAGTTCGTGGAACCAAGGACATGGTGTGTTTCCTTCCAGCTCACCCAAACCAGTCATCAAAACCCGTGGTCAACGAGGAGGCAACTACGGTCAACAGAAGTCATTCGCGGTGGCACGACTCTGCATGTTCTGTTTTAGAGCACGTGAAGAACAGTTGGCATCTTCCTCAGCCACGAAGATAGTGGGAAACATGAATCCAACAATGGATTGAATGCCCACAACGACCGTTGCCTAAATCCGAGGACGCAACAAGACTACGTGTTTTTACACAGCTGCTCGAATAGCTTAGTTTTCGTTAAGTTAGTTTGCTTTCCTCTGTTATAAATAAAGCATCTTTGAACGTTGGATAGTTAGTTGTTAGCTACTGATATGTAATTTTGAACTCCCCACTGTACTTTCTATTTTATGCATAATATATGAGAAGACTGTTTTCCATTTGAGCGTGTAATTGATCATTGAGCCGGCTGGAGTAGGCAGAGGGCCCCTGTTTACTGAAGGCCTGTATAGTACTCTTTAATTTCCTGCATTTCTTTTTCTTATTTCATGTATAATAGTTGTACATAATGCCTTTGATTGCTGTGTTTTGATCATGTACAATAGCTGTATATAAATTTTGAATTCTGCTTATTTATATTTATGCACTTTTCCATGACTGA
>APFE030725870.1:0-22162 GCA_000404065.3 Pinus taeda | reverse complement strand
AACCTATAAAAAATGACATGATGAACTTTGTTTTACTAATTTAGGTTTTTTTTTTTTTTTGAGTAAGAATCTAACATTTATACCAAAATTCAATTTTCAAATTAATTTCTAATTAACACTAATTTTATATATCAATCATACAATTAATAATAATATTTAATAAAACACACACATACATAGTTTCTAATCTTTATTTTGTTTGTAAGTTCAGTTGGCGAGAGGGGTCGAACATGTCTGGGGTCTGGAGGTCGAACTTCCCATCACTTGGATACATAAGAGCTTGCCAACATGTTTTTTGCCAATTGTGCTACCACCCACAAACTATCTACCGATATTTTTAACTCTAAAACTAGGATCCTTTTAAATGAATATTCTATTTCAGTTTGGAGTATTTAACTTAAATTTTAATGTTTATAAGAATATTCATCTTTAATAATTTTTTAAGTAACTAATTATTTTTTTAAACATTGAAATAAAATTTAATATTTTTAAATTTAAATTCATAAACTTTTTTATGGCAGAATTATCTTTTTTCTTACCGTAAGATCATACAATAATATTCATACACATAGTGTAGGGATTGAATTAGAGAATTGGGAGACAACAACTATTCATACTAACCACAATAATCAATTGACTACATTTTATTATATTTTTAATATTAATTATATTATCACGGGGTAATAGATGTCTGAGATTATTTTTTGTTAGTAGGATTTCTAAAATATAGTTTTGCATGGACTCTTGGTTTTATGAAGAACAATTAGGTAGAAGCATATGCTCTCCTCTAAGGATTGTTATTGAAACATTATTAGAGTATACTTAATTACTGGCATTTGGGAATCACAATTATCATCAAGTATATGATTCATGATGCAATCCAAAAGGACAATAAATTGGCTCAAGTTTTCTTTGGAATTAGGCTCATTGAAAAAATGTTTAAATAAGTGCAATAATTCCATATCTTACCTACCAACAATGAACACAAAAACATAGAAGCCAATCTTAACACATGTAAAAAAGAATGGACCAATTAATAGTAGATGGATGAGTATTATTAAGACATTCCTTATTTATGTGTTTGGGTTAAAATGAAAATTTTGATTTAATAAAAAGATGAATATTTTGTTTAATATCTCAACTGTTTTTAGGTGTTATATATATATATATATATATATATATATAAATATATATATATAATTTCATTCTAATTTTATAAAAATATAAAATATTTAAATTACTCTGCAATTTCATTATATATTTATTTCAGATTTTATAAAAAAAACAATATTAATTTATTATTATCCAATTTGATTTAGGAATTGAGAAAAATAATTTGATTTTTATTTGTTTTATTCCACTTATAAAAACATTAATAAACACTACCTAATCTCTTAATAAATAATATAATTTAAAATATGAATTTGATTTGGAATTGAGAAAAATGATTTTATCTTTTTACCTCCTCTATTTCCACCTAGTAAAACATTAGAAATTTCTTGTAATAGATATTAATAAATAATATAATTTAGAATATGAATTTGATTTGGAATTGAGATGAATGAATTTTATTTTTTTACCTTCTCTATTTCCACCTAGTGAAACATTAATAACATTACGTAATTTCTTAATAAATAATATAATCTAGAATATGAAATTTCTGGTAATAAATATTAGTGCTTGTTTTTTAGTAATGTAGTGGAGACTTTTGAATATTTTTTATTATTTGAAGTTTGGAGTGCGTTGGTAATTGAATCAATTTTTTAAAATAAAATATATTCAGAAACATTATTGGAATTATGTATTATTATAAATTAAATTACACTTTTTAAACTGGTCAAAGTCTTCAGTCTAAAATCTTTGAATTTTGGAGTGCATTGGCAATTTAATCAAATTGAATGGAAATTGCATCCCATTGGATATAATTAGTCAAACCATGTATTCCTTGATTGAATTTTAAGGCTAACCTTCACCTTCCATTCAATCCACACAGTATATAAACCAGAATGCGATTCGCTGGGATTCAATTAACTCAGTGGATTTGGATTTCATTGTTTTGTGTATCTTATTTAGGGGATTCTGTTTAGGGTTCTGGAAATTGATTGGTTTTGCAATTTATTCAGTAGAGGCGGTGAAACGGAGTTCTATAATTGATTCAGCAAAATCCCAAGAAAGGAAACAATGCTAACAAGACTGTTGCTCCCACTGCTTTGTCTCTGCCAATTGTTGGTGGGAGGATCTACCAGAGATGGGCGCAAGACCTTCATAGTTCAAGTGGACAGTCATTCAAAACCGGCAATCTTTCCGACGCACGAGCACTGGTACAGATCGACAGTTGCTGCTTCTGTCAAGGCTGCCCTCAAAACTGAATCGGGCACTCATATGGATGCACAACCAGACGATGCTCTGCTGCTTCATGTTTATAACACGGTGCTGCATGGCTTCTCAGCAAGGCTAACAGAGGAGGAAGCGGTGAGAATGGCTAACACACCCGGCGTTCTGGCGATGTTCCCGGATCGTGTACGGACGCTGCACACGACGCGGTCCCCGCACTTTCTCGGCATTGACACGCCCAACGGAAGCGGTCTGTTGGCGGAGTCCGATTACGGCTCCGATGTGGTGATCGGTTTCTTGGATTCCGGTATCTGGCCGGAACGGCGGAGCTTCAGC
Source organism: Pinus taeda (assembly GCA_000404065.3). Lineage (NCBI taxonomy): Eukaryota > Viridiplantae > Streptophyta > Pinopsida > Pinales > Pinaceae > Pinus > Pinus taeda. Next base: position 19,492 of record APFE030725870.1, on the reverse strand, counting down.
GATCAGGACATGGGCACCGTTCCCAAGCACTGGAAAGGCGAATGCGAGAACGGGACCAGGTTCTCCAAGGCGCTATGCAACCGTAAGCTGGTGGGTGCGCGGTTTTTCTACAAAGGCTACGAAGCAAACGTCGGTGCGATCGACGAGACACTGGAGTTTCGTTCGGCTCGAGACGCAGACGGCCACGGCACTCATGTCGCCTCCACGGCAGCCGGTGGGTACGTTGACAATGCCGAAATGGCAGGGTACGCGAAGGGAATCGCCAAAGGAATTGCGCCCAAGGCACGTATCGCGGTTTACAAGGTTTGTTGGGGATCTGTCTGCCATGATTCCGATATACTCTCTGCGCTCGACAAGGCGATAGACGACGGAGTAAACGTTGTTTCTTTGTCGCTGGGCACAGAGGTCTTTCCTTATGATGAAGACAGCATTGCGATCGGCGCCTTCCAGGCTGTCAAAAGAGGAGTGTTCGTCTCTGCGTCGGCAGGAAACAACGATCCTAATAGTCAGACGGTCCTTAACGTGGCCCCATGGATCACCACGGTGGGAGCCGGCACTCTGGATCGTGACTTCCCCGCGGAAGTCCAGCTTGGTAACGGGGTCGTTATTCGTGGCGTGTCGTTGTACAGCGGAAAGGGATTGAACCCGCGAGTTCTTGTGCCTCTGGTTTATGCTGGAGATGCTAGTGCTGACAGTTCTTTGTCTGCTTCGTGCTTGGAAGGGTCGTTGGATCCCAAGGTTGTGAGGGGCAAGATCGTGCTATGTGACCGTGGGGGTAATCCTAGTGTGGCTAAGGGAATCGTGGTCCAGCAGGCCGGTGGTGTGGGAATGATACTTTCTAATAGCACCTCCGATGTGGCGGGGTTCATGGCTGATTCCTGTCTGCTGCCCGCCGCTACTGTGAGCAACGCTGACGGGGCTTCCATCCGACGTTACATTCAATCAACGAAAAATCCCTCTGCTACCATAACATTCCATGGCACCCGATTGGGGCTTAAGCCGGCTCCTATCGTGGCTTCTTTTTCCGCCAGAGGGCCCAATCCCGAGACTCCTGAAATTCTAAAACCCGACATTATAGCCCCCGGTGTGAACATTCTGGCTGCTTGGACCGATGCGGTGGGTCCTGCGGGGTTCTCATCGGACCGTAGGCAAGTGGAATTTAATATAATGTCTGGAACCTCCATGGCGTGCCCTCACGTTAGCGGGGTCGCCGCGTTGCTCAAAGGAGCTCATCCCGACTGGCGCCCCGCAGCCATCAAATCTGCTCTCATGACGACTGCTTACATAAACGACAACAGGCTTCAGCCTATAGTCGATGAAGCCACGGGAAATGCTTCCACCCCTTTTGCTTCCGGCGCAGGTCACGTGGATCCCCAGAGAGCTATGGATCCAGGTCTAATTTACGATCTGGGTGTCGATGACTACGTCAACTTTCTATGCAGCCGTAATTATACTGAGAAAGCCATCCGGGTTATCACCCGTACAAATATTAGCTGTCCTGCGCAAAGAGGACAGCCTGAGAATCTCAATTATCCTTCGTTTTCTGCCGTTTTCAATCAAAGCCGGTCATCTAACCTGTCGACAAGCTTCATCAGAACAGTCACCAATGTGGGTCCTCCCATGTCAACTTACAGGGCCACGGTGATTGCCCCAAGAGGGGCGGAGGTAACAGTGGTTCCGAGAATGCTGAAATTTACCAAGAAGGAGGAGAAGCTGAGCTTCGTGCTGAGCGTCAGCGCCAAGCCTGTGAAACTTTTTCCGGGAACTTCAGACACAGCCTTTGGATTCTTGTCTTGGAGCGATGGCAAGCACGTCGTTCGTAGCCCAATTGTGATAACCATACAGTAGTAACCTATTGTTGAAATAATAAGTCTTTTGAAAGACAATTTGGATGGTTTTGTTGGGGATTTTTAAGGGGAAAATCCCAAAAACACAAATATTCAAGCACACAGAGGTAATGCTCTGTTTTCTTTATTCCAGGATCTTTTGTGCAGAGTAGCCTTTAAAAAAAAATTACACAGAACAGAGTATTCCACCACCATCAAATGATTTCTATTCATTGAACAAAAACACTTACATATTCATCTTCTTTTACTCAGAGGGATTCACCAAAACATTTTAACAAAAATTACTTTTACACCATTGTGTGTAAAAATTTCATTTACATTCACTGCTGTGTGAAAACAAAAATTACAGGGATTTACACATTTACCTTTCACTGCTGTGTGAAACAATTCATGGTTTTGGAAACAAACTACCCCTGGTTTTCTTCATTCACTTCACTGCCTTCTCCTGCACTGCTGTGCATTCTTTTTACTTCTTACATTACAAGGAAAAATTTACGCTGCTGCGTTTCATGCCAAAAATGCCTGACATTACATTACAACCCAAAAAATAAATCTTTACGCCGCTGGTGCGTTTTTTACATTACAAACATTGCATTACAATCCTTGGTTTTCATTTGCTGCTGCCAACCCCTGTTTCTATTCTCCCCGTGTGCGATTACACAACATATGGAGTCAATGCTTATACAATGCATGTATGAAAATAATAAAAAAAACTTACCTTACATTACTACGCCCATACTTCCGTATGCCCTAAGTATTAACGCGTGCCCGTAAAAACATTAAAAACGTTACCAAAAAATGTCATAACATTAAACATTAGAGTATGGGCAAAGTGATACTTCACGCAACATTTAAGTTTAATCGGACCCCATGTACCTTCCGCGCGATCGAACGGCGGAGAAAGAAGAGTCAAATCGGACGCATATCGGATGGGGGGTTGTAGCTGACTTTTATCGTCCGAAAAGTGCTTGAGAGTGATGTCACGCCAATCCACGTGGCTCCTCCAAATTGCATCGGAGCCCCTTCGTACGGAAACCCCTCATGTCAAAGATAACTTACCGGTGGTTTCAGATTTGCTGTGGTGGTTTTGGTACTGCGTTGACTGCTGACCCGCGCGCAGTGAAATTATAATTTCAACAGGTTTGGCTGCTTGCTTTTGGTCCACCTGAATACCTGAAATTGAACTGACTTCGTGGTTTCATTATATCTACCTAAATTATGATAAAAATTTGGCCAGTTCCATGTTCATGGATGGGCATCGTTTGCAGGGATGAAATGGCTATACGAATCTGTTAAAAAAGAAGTGGGGGGTATTTTCCAGAATTCATGCTGTGCAGTCTTTATTGTTTTAACATTTTCTGCGAAATCATTGTGTTAGTCCGAAGAAAACAGAGTTGGAATTGAGTGGAGTTTCGTGCGTTCTTTCTATGATCTGGCAATGCATTGAGTTTGGATTTTGGCTCATAAGTTTTTAATCGGGAAGAATTAAATTAAGCACATTTGCAAAACATGTGCAAGCATTAGTCATGACCCAAATTTTTAGGTCTACCCAGTGATTATTCGCTGAATTCTCCCAGACCTTACTCACTAGCAAAATTAAAAACATAAACTGTGTGTCTATGTGATTAAACCATATAAACTGTGTATCTATGTGATTCAAGGAAACATATTTAGGCCGATAGGCCTTCCTTTGAAAGGGACCTTCGTCGTCCTTTTCATTCTCACGCTGACACTTGTCGTGCTGTCCAGTTTTCATAGTTACAAACAGTTACCAAATTCTTAGGGGTACAGACGGTTTTCATGGACCACGAGTAAAGTGGGGTACAAACAGTTTTCATGGACCACGAGACTTTACTTATGTCTAAAGCAACGCCGTGTAAGTCGGCCCACGATCGAGTGCAGCCCAGAGAGTCTCCGTTATATTTATGTTTATAAATGGTAACATTGTGGCCATTTACGATCGTATCTTTTCATCCTGCTCTCATCGCCCTTCTTGATATCGAGCAGCTTTTTTCTTACTCTTTGCTTCTAGCACCAATAGCATTGTCTGATAAATATCGAGAAGGATTTGTCATGGCGGAGTGGATGATGAGCAGCGAGGCGGAGGATTTGATGAGTGGCGATGAAGAGGATTTGATGAGCGGCGATGAGGAGGATTTGATGGAGGAAAATGAAGTCTACGTAGAAGATGTTTCAGCTACCTGCATTGCTGACGGCGCACATAACATCAACATCAAGCTCATCTCTCAACAAACTTTATTGTCGTCACAGAGGGAGGATTTACGTAAGGTGAATGGAGATGATTACATGCCAGAGCTAGCGCTGGATAGCAGAGAGCAAGGAGTGATCTACAAGGTTCTGGAAGCGATCAATTCTGATATCGGCTGCAGAGGCTTGTTTCCTGATAGTCTCTGCACTGGCAGACCGCATGGCGTCATCTGCAATTTGGACGCCCATGACAGTAAGCAGCACATCGTGGAATTGAACCTGGGTTGGGTATTCGACACCGCAAACAATCCCTCCTATGGGAGAAATGCATCATTTAGCCCTTACCTGGTTTCGATACTGCGCCTGCGCAAGCTCTTCTTCTACAGGCGCTTTATGCACAAGATCTTGACAGTTGCCGCCTTTGTCTGGGTTCAATGCATTCGTTGCTCACTGAGCTCTGGCGTGATTGGTCTGAAAGATTCCTTTTGTTCTCTCAGGCCAGCCAGATTCTAAAGTTGTTAATATTTGAGATTTTCAATTATTCATGTCGGGATCATTCTTAATATTTGAAATATTATTTAATTATTTATGATCGAATCGCTCTTAAAGCTTGGGTGCAGGTAGGCGCGAGTTTATTTATAGTGTTTTATTTCTCCCATTAAAGCCAGGCCGCTTTGAGAAAGCATTTATCATGTAGGGAACTTTTGTCATGTTGTTGCTTTATATAATTTACTGACATCTCAGAGAAATCTCTCCACAACTTTGTTCAAGCATGTTTATTTTGGCATTATAAGATTCATATACAAATTTTGTGGACAGTCATCAGCTATACATATCAAAGGGCTTGAATTCAAATAGCCACATTTACTCTGACCAACATCAATTGAAGGCTCGCATTCAAGGTATTTATTTGGAAATTGAAAGCATTTTCAATTTTCCAAAAGAAGTTATCAAGCATATTCAGTTATTGAAAGATATTGTGATCTTGAGGCTATGGTATTACGTGGGAACGTGGAGATAACTGAGTCAGACTTTGAATTTTTCTTTCTACATGTTTCTTGCAGAAAAGCCATATAGGGAGCTTCCAAACACTTCAACATGAAAACTTAGTTACTTGTAGTCCTCAACTTTTGACTATTGTTGTGTCTCTTCAATGGCAAGGTCTGTAAATATATTTCTTGCACATCATAGGAAAACTACCTTAGTTTCAATTGATGGCACAATCAAGCCTTGGAACCCGACAACAAGCACAAGAAGTGTACTTTGCAACCCTGTTCTGACATATTCTGGGCATAGATATGAAAGGAGCCTTGTGGGGTTTTCTGTTGAACTTGGTTCCGAGTCAAATGAGGTATTTGTCTATCATAAATCTATTCCAATACCAGTGGCATCGTACAAGTTTAACCATGTAGACCCAGTTAATGGTAAAGAGGTTTATGTTGTCGATGAATAGTTGGCTTCCTCTGTATGCTGGAAAGGGCAGATCCAAACCTGGGTTGCATCATCAATGTTAACATTTGGAGGCCTCTATTACCCTTGATGTGCACAATGGATTGGATGTAAAGTGAAAGGAAGACTTCTTGCAACTCATGCGATTTCCAAGACATATGCATATTGTTGCATAAAGAATAGGCCCAACATTATAGAGTATCAGGACTTAGTACCATTTTTGTCCAATGACCCAACCTTCCCTGGACAATGATAGATTGGGGTTCTCCAAAATAATATGTTTCTACAACCCAGAGACTTAGTCTATATATATTTAACAAGTCAATTTGGCCATTCCAACAATTTTTGACTTAATGTCGAGTTGGAAAATATACCCAAGACAGGGCAAAAACTTAGAACCTTTAGACTTGCTTGAAACGTGGGATATTCGAATCCTAGTGGGTATCTGAAACACTCCCTGCTTTACCATCCAACCAGGTCTCCATTGACACAGACCATGTTTTGTTAATTGAACGTGCTATAGTTTTGAAACTAATTGACAAGCGTGTCCTCAAGTTGTCTAAGCAGATTCGATAAAAGTAATTGTTTTAAATTCGAAATTGTTAATGTTGGATGGGTATTAGCATATGCAGATCAAATTAAACTTATTATATTAATATCTTGATGCTTGATATTCTAGGACTGCGGTATTCTAACATATTATTTTAGTACTTAGAAGTGCATTTCAAGAAGATATAGCGAAGAGCAATTACTTATGTGTATTTTTTTCAGTACACGTCTGCCTTGCAATTTTGAGATGCAAGACTGCAAATTCACATTTTTGGAGTTGATTGGGTTTATCTTTTATGTTTTTGTTATGTTTTTTTGTTGGGATTTTGGAATCAACTGAGTGGGTTTTTTGTCCCTTATTTCGCTCTCTTCAAATAGACTTCTATGAACCCTTTCTAATCCAATTGCACAAGACTATTTTTTGGTTCATCTATAGACTAGGCGAAGTTTCCTTTTCAAAATGAGTTTCAAAATTTTAATAATTTAAATTTCTATAATTAAATAAATTATTTTATTAAATGAATTTTATTAAAAATAATAACAATAATGTTTAGGAAAAGCATCTTACAATTAGTTAATGTTTTAGTTGTAGTGTCAACCACCAATATAAGTGATCTGTTTTAATATTTGCAAATCACAAATTTTTCTGCTTTTCAATTACCATGTAAAACACTGTAAATTACTTTTTATTTAAATATCAATAGTTTGGTTTTGGTTTTGTTCTTTTAATATCAAATCTGCTGGTACATGATGGTCATTGTGGTTAGTGCCTTCATCACTAGTGATTTTTATATATGCTTGCCTATCTATAGAGGTTTCTTCCTTTTAATAATCCTATCGGCCTCTCTTTGTACCTTTTGGGACAATTGCTAGTTTAACAATTTCACGTGGATCGTAGGTTTGAGAATATTGGAAAATATAAGAAATATGGGCAAAGTGAATTATTTAAATTCGCTGAGAGGAAAAAAAAATTAGATAAAGTTAGTGCAGGTTTTAAAATATTTTGAAAAATTGATATTGATTTTGAAATTGAAAAAGTAGCTAACATGAATAACTCAATTTTAATCATACAATATTCAAAAATCTACCCGTAAGATAAAAATAACATGAATAACTCAATTTTAATCATACAATATTCAAAAATCTACCCGTAAGATAAAAATGACAATAGTAAGTGTCCCCTTAAGAAAACCTCTTAACCTTTATCTAGTCACGATTTTTCACTAATATTGATTTAACTTGCTCATATTTAATATTAACCTACCCAATATTTTGTTTATATACCTTGAATTCGATGAAATTTACCCGGACGGGAGTAAGATAGTACGTGTCCCATCAATAAGAAAGGTTCCTTGTAATATTAACCTACCCATTTTTTGTTTATAAAAATTTCATCGAATTCAAAGGATATAAATCAAAGTATATTAGAGAGTCAAATTCCTTACCCCCTTTTCTTAATAACTTCTTCTAAGTCGAGATTAAAAACAAATTGTGGATTTTTATTTATTTATTTTTTAATTATTAAAATTTATAATCTTATTGTATAAGCAAAGTCATATAAGCTTCACAAGGTTGAAATAAAAAATTACTAGCATATAAAGTTTTAAATAAAATGAGGGTTTAAAGAACTACAAATTTTTAATGAAAGTGACAAAAGACTTCAAAGCATATACACAAATATATAGTGTTAAAATATGAATAAAACTAGTCCTCAAAGGATAACTTAGAGTCAAGTGCTATAAATAAAAAAAGTTTTATGATAGAAATATAGTCTAAACCGTTTGGGCAGATTCAATCACAATACATAAACTTACTTCAATAATCAGTGCCTTTAGATATAAGATTAGCTACAATGTTGTATTCTCAGAAAACATGATGGGCTTGAATGGCATCAAAAGCCTCTTAAAGGGCCCTAATCTTGTTCTACCAAGATTATAGCCAAAGAACCCTAAGCTTAGATTTGCAATTAAACCAATCCATAATCACATTTGAGTCCCCAGAAATATGAACATTTTTTTATACCTTTGAGGTCAACAACTTTCATTAGACCCCATAATGCAAGAAGTTCCGCTTCTATGTTGGTTCCATAGCCAGCACCCAATTTTCCTTTGAAACAATGATTGTGAGAGAGATACAGAACCCACTTAGCACCATAAGAAAGGTCAACACAAGCCCCATAAAGAAACCTTTCCTCTCGTGATCTGACATCATAAAGGGAACCAAATTCCTAGTCTTCTTAAGCTTGGGAGGGACATAATACTCCATAAAAGCTAATATAATTTTGTGGGTCACCTGAAAAACATTAATCTGCTAGTTTTCTAAAAGGCATTTATTCCTTTGCAACTAGATTCCCCAAATGATGAATATGGTCAAGTACTTAGAAACAAAGAATTTATTAGACTGAACCTAACCCTGAGGGCTTTCTTCTAGATCGTCACCCATCCAAGAGGATTTGTTTGAAAACTGAGACAAGGTAGCATCCTAATTTTGTCTTCCTCTCGAGTAAGAAATGAATAGGTGATTAACATTTTCCTTACTTTGATAACATAGGACACATATATTGGGCATGTTCCATCATTTCTTGAGGCAATTATCCTATGTCAGAGTTATGTTTTCCAGTGCTAGCCACGAGAAGAGTTTGCATTTCAAGCTTGAACTCCCCACACATAACTAAACCACCATTTGGAAACACATAATTCAGAATTATGAATAAGGGAAGAATAAGCTTCTGAATGATAGTTCCATTTGAAAGGTTTCTTGATACCTTATCTTCAACATATTCTAGCTTTATTGAATTGTCTAATATATTAGCCCCATTCGAGCTGAAAATAAGTAGGGATGCCTATTTCATGACCAAACATCCATAGCTAGTCACATAAACACAACCATCCAAAAGAAACATCTGCAAGAGTTTGCTTACCTTTAGCCTTAAGGATATCACAAAGCTATTTTGAAAGGCATAAATTTTGTCAGCATCCTAACCATGGACCCTGATCAAGGCGGATAAAAATCCCATCTCCAGTTTTCTAGAGAATCTAATTATGAACCACTGAAAAATCTCTTGAGGTTCCTCCAGAAAATGGACCCCTTATTGTAGCTTCTTACATATATCATGATACACTCTTCCACATAAAAGGAACAAAAGTATTGTCTTCTCATTTCAATACTCCAAAATCTCATGCCAAAGAGCATTCTCCAATTTATCTTAGCCGCTAAGGCAAGCAAGAAGGTTTTCAAGTTTAGTAGACCCCAACCACCTAGCTTTTTAGGGAGAGCAAGCTTCTCGCATTTGACTAGCAGAATACTCTTCTTCCTTGGATTGCCTCCCCAAAGAAAATGAGTGCATAGTCTTTCAATGGACTAGAAGATGCTAGCAGGAAGACAGGCTAAGGTCATCCAATAGACATAGATACTCACTAAAATAAATTTTATAAGAACAAGGCTTCCTCCCAAGGAAAGCCAATGATTGCACCATAGATTATTTTTTTCTTCCATCCTCCTAATCAGTTAGAACCAATCAAAAATTCTATAATTTTTAGGTTTCAGAAAGAAACCTAAGTACTTGAGTCCCTCCAACAAGTTTTTTTATTTCGAAAGGAAAAAATTGCTTGAAAGAATCTAGAAAGTTATTTTCCATATTGTTCTCAAAACAGAAAGGCTTCTCCTGCTTGAAATCCATGCTGAAAGCTTTAACAAAGACTGAAAATATTTCTTTTAAAATCTTCCATTTGTCTGAGGCTAGTGATCTAAAAAATAAAACATCATCCACAAAGATAAGATGCAAAATGAAGCAGTTTGGAGCAACCTCAACCCATTTGAGCAAACCCAAAATCTAGTCTCAATAATGAGTCAACTAAGACCTTCAATAACAACCAGAAAGTGTACGGGAGAAAAGGGAAAACCTTTCCTTAAACCACAGGAAGCTCTTAAAAAATTTGAGGGTGCTCCATTAATAAGCAATGTGAAGTTAGTAGATCTTAAACATGCCATAATCTAAGAGATAGATAGAAATTCAAGGCCGATTTTCAAAAGGACTAATTTGAGGAAGCCCTATTCAACTTGATCATATGCCTTTTTAAGGTCTAATTTGAAAGTGACAATAGGTAAATTTTATGTCTTGATGGAATGAATGACTTTGCTAGTTTCTAAAAACCCAACAACTAATTTGATGTATTTTCAGAAGTGAAAAAGCTGGATAGAACTTTATAAGAACTTACTTCAAATATTGAATTGAGGCTTCTGTGATCCATATCAAGTTTATGAGAAAGAATTTTTCGGTGTAAATCACATGATAATACATTTGTCGATGCATTTCAAACCAACGAGTGTGGTTCATCGTTAGGACAAGTTGAAGAATCAGATCATGGCTACATGTTAAATAGGGATAACAAATCTTCCAATGACTAGGTTGACTGGAAAATGACTATATTAGACTAGAGTGGACAAACAACTATAATAGACCAAGAAACGGCTAGATTTGACTAGTTAAATTATTTAATAATAATAATATAATTAGATAAATAGTTATTCAAAGTCTTAGGGTGGATATCATTATATTTTATAATGTTCTGATTTTTTAATAAAGTTTAGAATGCTACAAACGAACATTATTGTGTGTTATTTTAAGTAACATGTTAATCAAATTTGAGCTAAAAAATAAATATAGGGATATTAAGAATAATAATGAGTAAAATGTTAACAAATATTAATAGATCTAGGGATTATAACCATTAATAATTGTATGGATTTAATGCTAAAATAATAATATTAATTATTATTTTTATATTATTATTATTATATAATAATTATATTACAATAACATTATTATTCTTATTACTAATGGTTTGGGTAACTAATTAATAGAAATTTATTAGTAAAGTTATCTAATGTGAGCATAAACTTATTACTTAAATTTAAATAATTATCATATACTAGATAATTTTAACCTATTCAGATAGTCATGAAAAGGACTATCTCATAAACAAAAGGAAAAGAGAATGAGGGAGATCTCCAAAGAGGACCAAAAACTCAAATAAGAATGGATAAAGAAAACAAGTTAGATAGAAGCTTCACTATGGGAAAAAAAGAAAATAAAGAACAAGTCATTAATAGAGGGAGGGGGAGGAAGGGGAAAAAACGACTAGGAAGAGAGGGCAGGAATCCAGCAAGTACTGATCTTCCAACTGTCATCTCTATTGAGATTGCTTGGTCTTTTTTCAATCTCAATGGCTTCTCTAAATTTCCAGTGATGGAACTGTGCAACCTTAGCAATAACCTGGGCCTCTTTAATACAAACATGATGTTTAGTATTCTTCGCATGCTCCACTAGTGCAGAAGACTTGGTTCTCCCATGCTTTAGGTCTAATGTGTTCTCATTAATCCTTTGATTAATAGAATGACCAGTCTCACCAATGTAGGGGGTTCCACATGAATAAGGAATAATATAGACACCCTTACATCAAATATACTAAGTTTTTCTAACTATATAATGTAGTGGAAAATAAAATTAAAGATAAAAGCACATAAAATACTCTACACAAAAATTTACCCCGGGAAAACCTACAAAACATGTGTGTTCTTATTATTTATTGCCAACAAATTGTTTTCTCAAGAAATTACAATGAATAGGGAGAAAATTCTATTATTTCTCAGAAACCCCTGAATTTTTTGTGGCACCCAAACTAGAACGCATATTCTACTCGACCTCTCCTCATGTGCACGACATTCTCTTAGCCTATGCATTATATGAAATTTGTACATACTTGTACAATCCTCTATGTGGCCTCTCTGAGGTGAACCTTGGCCTTTCTTTATAGAGATCACTTAACTAGAAATTTGACACTAGTATGGCCTAGTTCCTTCTACCTTGATAAGCTGGTAAAATGATGCCTTAACACTGAGAAAGATGGATATAATTACTAAGAAGAACACACACAATTAATAAATCTTTTATTCTTTAAGGGAAATTTGCTTTATAAGATAAAGCCAATTGTTTAAATGTATTATATTTATAATATTAATTATATTATCAAGGGGTAATAGATACGGGGAATTATTTTTTGTTAGCAAGATTTCTAAAACATTGTTTTGCACAGAGTCTTGGTTTTATGTGGAAACATTAGGTAAAGACATATGCTCTCCTCTCACTGCACATTAATAGAGTATACTAAAGTTGTTGGTATTTGGGATTTCACAATTCTCATTAAATATATGATTCATGATACAATTCAAAGGGACAATAAATTGGCTCAGGTTTTATTTAGAATGAAGTACATCAAAGAAAAGTTTAAATAAATGCAATAGTTCCATGTCTTACGTAACAACAATGAATACAAAGATGGATGAATATTATTAATATTCCATATCTGTTTTTGAGTTAAAATGGAAATTTTCCCATCTAATAAAACGATGAATATTTTTTTTTAATATCTAGGTTCTCTTTAGCTCCTTTAGACTTCCATCACACCTTTAATATTATATATGTTGCTTTTTATTAAATAAAAAAAATAATACTTTCATTATAACTTTTTGTTTATATATTATGTATGTTTTTTTCCTTCTCATTTTTATATAAAAAAATTGATTATATTATTATTGACTTTGAGTACAACTTTTATATTATGTTTTTTTTGCAGTAGTCTATAACGCGACTTTTTGAAAGCCTTTCCGGCGGATTTTTCCAGTCAAAATCCGGCAGCAATTCATTGGAATCCCAAGTTTGATAGCTAGTTTCTGCACAATCAATGGCTCCCAGGGGTTTTTAAGGGCGCTGAATCCAAATATGCAGTTAAAAAACCATTTTAACTGCTAAAAATCAAGATTTAACCTCATTTCTTCCGCCGGATTCCGTCACCGGAATCTCCAAAAAGTCGCATTATAGACAACTCCAATATTTTATACATACACATACAAATATAAAACAAAAAAAATAATAAATAAACTCATTAATAATAATAATAATAATAATATTTCAATATTACCCGTAAATATAATCTTTTAAATTTCGTATTATATAAAACACAATATTGGCATTATAGTTATTTAAAAAAATAAAATAAAACATATGAATTACATGCTGTTCAAATACAATGTACGTATATATAAATGTTGTTCTCAATCATATTTGGTAAATATTTATGCACTTTGCATGTTAGCTAATATTGAAAGTGAAAATAGCCACCCGTATTTATGCGGCGCATTTTTGTCTCTCCTCCTCCTTCCAGCAGCGGAAAAGAAGGCTTTAGGTTGAATCACGTGAAAGTCGAGAATGTAATAATATAATGGAAGGCAAAGAGAGAAAGGAAACAAAGTGTATAAATCTTCTTTTGTTCAATCGTGCGAAACAATTAAAACACTCCACTGTCCAGGCCGCTCAGCCATCCATTCATGACCCGAATTCGGGGAGCATGATACCCCACTTTGACTTTTAGGGATTTTCCCTCCGTTACTGACAAAGATAACGGCTTAAATCACTGAATGTCAAAGGAGCAACCCGTCGATGTCAATTGTGGCGAATGTCCAAGAGACCAATCCACGTAAGGCCACACAAGTTCACGACCGACCTTCACCTTCCACGTTTAAATTTCTTCACTGCCTTCAAGTTATTCGTCCACACCATGGATTTTAGAAGCTCCTATGAAACCATATAAAAAAAACTCTGGATTTCATGAAAAAGACGATGAAACCGTGTGATTTTATTCCAAATACCGCCGTTGAATTGGACCGAAAAGAATAGCTAGCGCACGTAAAATCCAAGAGGTTGGTTGTAATTTTCCGCATCAGTAATTAGGATTTTTAGGATGGAAATTATAGATTTTATAAAAATGTTGCGATTTTTCACATATTTTTTTAATCATAGCTGGGAATTGAACGAATTGAACTTAAACGTAAATTTTAATATCATGAATAAATTTGCCATTATACCAAAACTTACCAGAGCTTGTAAATTTTCCAAATAGCTAACTAAAATCTGTAAAATAGAAATTATAAATAATAATTCCTATTTCTTAACTCAGTTTTACAATTAAAAATATAAATTATTAGTATCCAATCATTAAATTACACATTTTAATTTAATATTTTGCATTAATAAAATTATTTTCGATTTTAATTAATTATGATTACATTTGAATTAGTTATGGTATACTTTAAAAAAACATTTACACACTCAACATAAGTATTCTATAAATTAATTAGATATGATATGGCTTCTTTAAACCCTCAATATTCTTAATGTTATTTCTGTATTTAAAAAGTTGTAGTATACTTTAAGTAAGCCCTTTACACCCAAAATACAATTCATTCCATAAATAAATGATATAGCTTCTGTAAGCCTTTTATTCTTTTTTCAACGTGGTTAATTTAGTTAAATATATAATAAGATATCTCCCTATTATACTCACAATAGTTAATGATTGTTAGTTAATGATTGTTTCATCTCTATAGCTTGTAGATATTTGAATTTATGGTTTCCACTTATATCTTTGGTAATAGTTATTTATATTTTGCCCAAAGTTTTCCAGTTTATTAGTTACCTGTAATTTCTTTAAAAAATTTAAATTTATATCATATATTTTACTTTATAACAATAAAGTTATTATAATTTTGTTATAGTATATGATTTTGGAATAAAAACCTTTTTTTTATATAAATATTTTTATTAATAGTAAAATGAAAGATTTATATTATTAGCACATTAATTATAGTTATGTTCTTTATAGGCATTAATATCCTCAACAAAACAATAATTCAGGTCCATTAAAAGCACTAGTACAACAATGATAGAGACTCATTCTCAAACAACAACTAAAGCATTCCAACATAAGTTTATACCATTCATCAATTGAGACAAATGCAAAAAGGTGTGAGCATAAATAGTCATTAACTCCCCTTTGGGAATTAAAACCATGAAAATATGAGTAAAACAAGCCCATAAAATTACAATTGTTGGCCGCGGAAAGATTATGAAGGTCATTCAAAATTTGAAACTACATAAAAATATGCCTTGCATCCAACAAGGAAAGTTTAGCTAGATACTCAAAGGTAAATATACTCATCCTTTACTTTGCAAGCCAAGCTGAAAACATACAATAAAATAAGTTGCAATTGTCAAAATATAATTTCATTGTGCATAGAAAATAAAAGAAGATGAAACATGCAAATGTAGCTCCAAATCCCAATTCTCCTTAGAGCTTACACTTGAACCTCCATCAAAGGTACAAGTAGGCATAATATTGACAACATCAAGAGGAGTCCATTACCTCCAAGAGAAGTGAACAAACATGCTACCTGTATAAAAAAATGAAAACAAAATCTCTGGATTGCACCAACCTTAGTAATGATTAGAAGAAATGATAGTGGGAGCGCCACCATGATCAACTGGAGGATCTGTGAGGTCCCCAAAAGTTAAATCACTAACCAGAAATCATTTAACATGAGCCAAAGGGGAATCCAAACTGTTGAAACAATACCAGAGGTTACAATGTATTCCCTTAACATATTCATGGGAAGAAAAGAGATTATAGGTCTCAGTTTTCGTATCCTAGAATACAAGGTATTGTACAATAGAGATATGCTTGTAAGAGGCTAGTGAATTGAGAAAATGAAGTGGTTTCTTCTAAGATTTACAAAGGTCTGGAACCCATCTCAACTGCTCACCCTGTTCCAATGAGTAAGATGGATAATGGCAACTAGCGTGCTCTTTAAATTCCAACAATAAAATATATCTTCAAACTTCTAGAGGAACCACATCAAAGAGGGTTGTCACAACATAATACACAAAGGGGCGACACCTCTTCTTTGCAACATTACCTCCTCCACCCCTCCTAGCATGCAATATTTATTAAGGAGGCATGGAAGTAGCTGTTAATAAAAACTAAGACCCTAAAAAACATGAATCCCTTCCTTGAAAACTAACGAAGGGCCAAGAAGTATCATTTAGACAAACCAAAATAAAGACTAAAAGGTCATCACCAAAAGTCTAATGAACAAGAATTTTTTTAGGGAAACGAGAAATGACAATACAATTCAAGGACATCATAGGGTCCCTCCAGGAAAAGGATAGCATTAAAAATCCTAGACCAAATATAACAACACAATGGTAGTACTACAACACCATTTTAATAACTAGACAGAGAGAAGGTAATTCAAAACAAACTAGTGTTAATAACCCAAATTCTAATGATGAAAATTCAATCAAAACCACCCTAACAGGATAAGAACCATAATATAAAGGAAAGAGAGGACATAATGCATGCAATTCTCGGAAGGACCAGAGGACTAGTAGACCATATAAAGCTAAGATAGTGAACCAAGATGACAGGACAATGATGATAGATTCAACCACTGAAAGAGGCTCTGCAACAAGACAAAAATGAACAAGAAACCATGCAACTACACAATACTCTAGAGAACAGAGCATATAATAGACAACCTTCAGTGAACCAGTAAATGAGAAGAGAAAGTTTATAATATAATGACCATACCGCCACTCAATTCCATGATGAAGCACAACCTTAATATCTTCCTAGAACCACACCTCAACAAGATTGTGTGCACACTTCGACTATGAGAAATCAAGAATAAACAAAATCCTCGCCGATTTGAAGCATTTAAGGGAGAGTAGGGAGTGGACCTCGCCACTTGTCGTACAATCCACACACCTGAAACATTCTTTGGACATGATGACCTATTTAAAGTCACAAACCTAATTGTAAAACAACAATCATCCCACACTCAAATTTTTCCTCAACACTTAACCAGGGGTGACATGTGTTGCAAGTAGCACATGATCCAAATCTCTACTCATGTCAAAAATGTCACCCCTTCGGAAAAGACTTAAGATGTGTCAAATATGTATATTTTTGTAAAAAATTTAGTCAAATTATCTTATATGTTTCTTATTCCACAAACAAAAACACTTTATACACAAATTTCATATCTTAATTTATTGTAACTTTAAAATTGTTAGTATTATTATTAAAATTATAAATATATTTTATATGACACATGTTTATACAACACTAATTTTTTTAATTAAATAAATATATTCTAAACAAAATATTTTATAGCGTAAATATTCGAAATATAAAAAATGCATTATAATTTAGTACTTTATGCTTTTCTTATGTACCCCAAAATCTCGGATTATATGTTGAATCTCATCTTTTAACTAGTCATGATGTTTTTTTTCTTAAAAATAGACATTTTGTACCAAATATTTTGAGATGAATTATGTTTTCTTAGACCAATACTTCCAGGGCTATTGCATAGTATTTCATCGTTTGGAAATTAAATTCAACAAATTATAATCGGTGTAAAAATTATCATACACGTTAGACACAAATTTAGATAGAGGTCCAATTTCAAGGTTCTATATATTAGTCTAGAACCTTTCATGATGTAAAGCATAATTTATTGCCAAAGAGAAAATATATCTAAATAAATATTAAATTCCACTGTTACAATTTCTGGGCTAGGCATTCTTCCATACAACTTGTGATAATGTCACAATCGATTTGAAACGAATCTTAATTTAGAAATGAGATACATTCTATATTATAACATTTGATATAACAATAATGGATTTACTAATACAAAAAAGGGTTAAAAATTACAAAAGAATTACACTCTAAATAATACTTTCAGGCTTAAAGATTCTAAATAATACTTTAAGGCTTAAATACTCTAGATAAGGAAAAAGAACATAAAAATCCTTTGAAAACATTTTTTTAACTTTTAAGTAACCTAAATACTAAATTTTAGTATTAAGTAACCTAAATACTAAATTTTACATAAAAACATTCTTTAAAATAATAAAAAATAAAATATTAAATCTTAAACATGGCTTTAATTTCTCACTAAAAAGAATATTTCTTAAAAATGGTTATTATATAATTTCCTATATCTCAATTCAAATTAAAATACAATAAAATTTTACATTTTTCATTATATTAATGTTTTTTTTATGTAAAAATATGTATGAACAAAAAAATTTCCAATATTTCACATACAAAAATATATTTAAATAGTCTCATCTGGATGCTTTAATTAATTCATCATAAAGATTTTGGTTGTCCTAGAAGTATACTAGTATATCTCTCTTGAGCACAGAACTAATATGAGTGTAGAGAGAAAAATTTTTACTTGCAAAATTTTTTCGAGTGCAAAATATAGTATGTAACTTTTCATTGTTCAAATTGCATTCTTTAATGCTATATAAACTACATCAGAACCCAACTGTAAAATATTAACACCATATGAAATTTTTTAACCATAAATTTTTTTTCAAGATATATACACAATTTTTTTTAAACAATCCATAGTTGGCATTAAAATATTTTATACAACATGTACATGCAAATATTTTATTGGCACAAATTAAAATGGTTGAAACCTCTTACTCATTTTTTTTTAACTTCAAATTACTTCACATGAAATTACTTCAAATGCATAGCATATTCATTTTTATTATTATAGTGGACATTATTTTTCTATTTAGAGTGTATTTTATGTTTATTTTAAGAGGGACATGTTCCTCCTCATACTGGATTAAAGTAGTATGCATGTTAAGCATGGATCTAATATGACTTGAGAATTATTTAGAGTGTAAAATACAATGTACAATTTTTCATTGTTTAAATTGCATTTTTGAATGTTATATATATAGTATATAGAGGATCAAATCTTAAAATATTGAGATCACTTCAAATGTTTTAACCATAAAAAATATTTTTTTTAATGACATATACACAAGTTTTTTTTAACAATATATAATATATACATATTTGACAGTAAAATATTTTATATAACATGTTTATCTAAACATTTTATCAATAAAATTTAAAATGGTTTAAACATCTTACTTTTTTTCTTTTAAATCTAATTACTTTACATGAAATTACTTTGAATTCATAACATATTCATTGTTTTATCATAGACAACATTATTTTTCTATTTAGAGTGTAATTCATTTTTATTTTAAGAGTGACATGTGGCAACTACATGCACATGCATATGTAGGAATCTCTCTCATACATGATTAAAGTATAAGGTCCATCTAAGTGCAGATCTAACATAACCGCAGAGGGATCAAATTTTCCATTTCTAAAATTTTTTAGAGTGCAAAGTACAATGTCTAATTTTTCATTGTTTAAATTGTATTTTTAAATGCTATATAGAGTATATAGAGGACCAAACTATAAAATATTAGAACCCCTTAAAACATTTTAACCATAAAAACTTATTTTTTCAAAATATATACACATTGTTTCGAAAGCAATATATAATATCTAAACAGTTACATTAAAATATTTTATACAACATTTACATCCAAACATTTTACTTATAAAACATTACTTTAAATGTGTTGTGTGAGGAGCATGATTGTTCAGAGGTCTTTGTTTCAGCCGGATGTATACCCCAGGAAGTTTTGTAAACCC
>APFE030725868.1:0-10511 GCA_000404065.3 Pinus taeda | reverse complement strand
AAACAAATATGTCATTATATTTCATATTATTACAAATTAACATGTGTAATAATTTAATGAAATTTAATGAATATTGGGCCAACAAATATCTCATTATATTTCATATTATTACAAATTTTGTCTAAAGAAAGTTAAATTTCCTTCTTCATTTATTAATTTGTTTTATATTAATTATTTGCATTTTTTTAATTTAAATAAAATACATTTTTTTAATTTCATAAATTTTATAATATATTTTAATTTTTTTTAATTATTTTAAATAATTAAATTCAGAAAAAATAGTATCACTTCTACAATTCTTTTTTATATCTGCTAGTATATTTAAAGAAAGAATAATTCCTTATTTTTAAGAATTTTCAAAACATAATCTACCACCCCTCAGGATGTCTAATGTTTAATCAAAGTTAATGAATCTTGGCAAAAGTAATATGTCAATTTATTTGATGTTATTGCAAATACTTTCCAAAGAGAAGTTAATTTTCCTTATTTTATTATTCAATTTTTTTTAGAGTAATTTTTTTCCCAATTACATTGGGCTATTATAAAATTTTATAACTACTATCAAATAGAAATTAATACTTACAATAATAAAATAAATTTATGAATATTCATATTAAAATTTTAAATTTTATTATAATTATAATCATATTTATTATTGTTTGCTAAGTGGTGTGAATATTTAACATGGATGGATTTTCTTGGAGTTTTGAACTAATGATATTCACTTCATGGAGTGGCTTAACATAATACCCCACCACCATCTATTCTACTTCCCATGGAACATAGTTATGTTCATTTAATAATAGTACCATAATTTATTATATTTATAAAAAAATATTCATTCATAATATTTTTGAAATTAGATATTGACGTGTTACTAAAAATACATTAACACTCCTCATGAGTTGTAGAATTAACACTAGTGACGAATGACCAACAACTTGCAATATACATCTCCTCATCCCTCTCTCTCTCTCTCTCTCTCTCCACTAACTATCTCTTTTCACCCCTCTGTCTCTCTCTCCACCTCTCACTCACTCCCTTTCTGATCTCTTACTCTTGTAATCCAACCCCCTCTCCCTCTCCCTCTTCCACTCTTCCTATATCCCTCCCCTCTTTGTCCTGTAATATATCTCTCTGACTACTCCCTTTATGCCAGCTTCCCTCCCTCTCCCTCTCTATATACCTTTGAAAATCTATTTATCTCTCCACCCTCACTCTCTCTCTCCCCTTATCCCTCTCACCCCCACTCCCTCTCTCCCTATCCCTCTCTTCCTATCCCTGTGTCTCTATTCCTTTCTCTCTCTTTATCCCTTCCGCTAGTATCTCCCTCTCTCTCTCCCCCTCTCTCTCTCCCTCTTTCAATATCTCTCTCTCTCACATTCTCCACGCTCTCTCTCAATCCCTCCCTCTCTCTCATGTACCTACTACAAACACATAAAATTAAAAAATTTACCCTGTTGAGTTATATCAAAGTTATCATTGTCCGGATGTTATATATGATACCACCTTGGGCCACAATACATAGTTCCCAGTGCTCAGAAAACTTTCTAATGATATGATAGACTTTTGCATTAATGTGACACCATACCACTGTCCTTCCGGATTCACCTACACTATCCACTTGGCTTAACATTTATCACCTGCTTTGTCATGGTGGTGTGGCAAGGGCAAGAGTACCAAAAACATTTATGCACCTCGGGCTCCTCCAGTCATCAATGGTGGAGATTTTGGTCGGCGGATCCAAGGGTTGAACATCGAACCGAGGGATTTGTACTCATTACCCTGGTGATATGGTTCATTCAGCTCATTGTTTCTTCACACTCGATCCAGCATCGCTCCACCTTCCACTGTGCCAAAAATTGTCTGCAATACTATGGTTACTGCTCAAGGTTTGAGCTTAGTTGGCGGGTTGCCTAAATTTCCAGTGATTTATATGACTTGGATAAGTATTCACCACCTTTCCTCTTTCTTCCGTTACTCATATTTTCTTTGGCAATACACATCTCATGGTTGTAGCAGTTTTATTTTTTTTGTTTCCGGGATGAAAGAGGAATGGGCACGGCCAAGTAATGTTGGCTCGAATAAAGGGATGGTCATGGCTACTCGGACTCTCTACCTCCTGCGCAGACCATCGGGTAATAAAATATGGTTCTGGGTTGAACTTTCATGGAACTACACTGTATAAAAGCTACCATTGCAAGGGTTATGGACCTTTCTCTTTTTTTTTATGATTCTAGCTCCAGAGGTATTGCCTATCAAGCCTAGAGAAGTGTTATTCTATGGCCTTACTTCATGGTTTCATGTGTTATGATGTTGTAGTTGTCCTGGCCTGAGGCTTGGTCACTTGGATGCATTTGCTGGCTTGAATTTCCTTTGACTATGTCAATTGTGATTATGTGAAAATTTTCTTGGGTCCTTCTGTAAACTGTGGTGAGTTTTCTGGGGTCAATCCCTTGTAAGTTATTTGATTGTTGGCCAAGTTTTCTTATTAACAGTTCAAGAATCCTATTACCAGGCTAATTGTTGGTTAATTAGTTTGTGCTTAGACTTGAGCCGAGTCCTTAAGACTTTCGGCATGAATTTTTGGAATTAAATTCTGTGTTTGTATAATTGTTTTCCAAATGATAAATCTAACTTTTGTTTACGTTATCAACACTAAAACTACTCGTGCACTATAGTTCCACTCTTTTATTTTATGATGATAGAGTTTTATATGCATGTTCTTGTATGTGAAGCAATAAGTGAGGGTTTATATAGATGCCAACAAATCTGTTAGAAAAGAGTCGTTTATTTATTTGAGCGTCTGGGTTTTTCTTGTATGTCAATAATACTCTTTGCTTTTCTCAACGTTGTAACGAGTCACTCTTTTTTTGTCTTTTGGTTGAAATATTGGCCGCCGAAACCCCTTCAAGGTTTCTTCCGGTACTTCCTTAGGGTTTCATCCTATGATATTGTAGGGTTTCCATCTATACACTATAGGGTTTCCTCCTATATAACTATAATAGGAGAACCTCATTTTCAAAGATCTTCCAAATATCGTGCCCTTCTCTCTCTTAATTTAGTTGGAGATCCAATGTACATTCATACGTCTGGACTCGCAGGCTGCCAATAAAGACTTGATCGCCTCATTTTTACCTTTCTCATGCGACTTTGTCATGAGGTTGTGCATGCCAATAGTTTAATATAACTCAATTCCGGTCTTCCTGCCTTGATTTATATGCAAACTAGAATCTGCAATGATTCCAGGGTTCAAGTATCGACCCCATACTTGTATTTGTTCCAATTTTTATCATTTTCTTCTTAATAGCATGGCAACATTTCTTTTAGTTTAAACAAGAATTTCATAGAAGGATAAAATATTGTTTGCGCATGTTTCATTTTCAAGCATTATTTTCCTACACTTGTGATTTCATAGTTCTCAAATATGCTCTTATCTTTTTTGTTTGTCAAGCTGTTGTAATAAGAGTTTGGTTTGCATCGTATGGTTGTATTCACTATCTCTGAGGTGTTTGTTTTATTAGTACCATAGACCCTAACTTCTGTTTCTAATTTTTCTTATTCAACATTTTTTCTGCACGATAAATATTCTCTAGTTATTTCCCTTATATTTAGCAAAAAAGTAAAAGAACTATTTCCATCATACAATTCACTCCTAACCACAAGAAATAAACGAGACCCCTACATCCTGTTTCTAAGCAAATTGCATATAAACTATTTATCAAATTATCTAACAGATTATCTTAATAGATTATCCAAGTGATTTTCCTTACTTGCCTGCTCTCTTCCTAGCGATAAAGACTCTTTAGAGGTTCACCTAGATTCTCTGCTTTTTTCTTGTCCACCCAACCATGAGATTCATCTTTCAAGACTAGAATATCCCCCCTAACTCTCTTGCATGATCACTATCCTCAGCAAGAATGCACTTAGTGCTTCGCTATCTAGTCATCACAAGACTTAGCCCTCTGTCCTCCTCTGCCTGTCCCTACAGTGTAGACTTTTGCCTCTCCCCACTTCCTTTTCTCTGGAAGCCTTTCTAGTTAGGGGAGGTAGTTAGGGTTGTAGTATCAGAAACCGTCTTTTCCCAACTTCCTCCTCAAAAGTTGCTGACATTTTCTAACAAAAACATTTCTTATATTTCCTTAAAAATAATAATAACAAGACTATTAAATTTCAAACAGCTAACAATGTCATATTTAGTTATGTCTTTTACCACAGTAAAAATCAAATATTTACATTTTCCTGGGGTATCACACCTCCCCCTCCTAAAATCTGACATCATCCCGATGTCTTCCGACCATGAACAACCCTGGGTAAGCTTGTTTCACGAGCTCTTCATCTTCCTAGGTGGCCTTGTCAAGCACAAAGTGTCGCCACTGCACTTTAACTTGGGTAATAGCTCTCTTCCGCATCATGAATTCTCTCTGGTCGATGATGTTCAGTGATTCAACTAGGATTTCTCCTTCCGGTTTGACCTGCAACATGAAACATCCTAAGTCAGTTCTCTTTTAAAGGGAAACACTTAGACTGATTTACAGGAGATAATTCTCACTTGTATATCCTGCCATTTGATTATATGTTTAGGATCATAAACATATTTTTTCAACACAGAAACATGGAAGACATTGTGGACTCGTATGTGACTTCGCAAGGCGAGCTTGTAAGCCACCGACCCAATTGTTTCTAAGACTTGGAATGGTCCAAAAAATTGAGGTGCCAACTTGGTGCAACCGTTCCATTGTAGTGTGCTCTTTTTTGCTCGTATTCTTACATACACATGGTCACCAACTTGGTACTCCTTGAATCTTCTTTTTCAGTCAGCAAAGCTCTTTTTCCTATCCTGAGCTGCTTTTAAATTGGATCGTACATTCTTAGCCATGTCCTCCATCTCTTTAAGCATTTCAGGACCTAACATCTATTTGTCTTCCGATCCACCCCAACTTGAGGGTGTGCGACACTTCCGCCCATACAGTACTTCAAACGAGCTCATTTGCAGTGATGTATGATAACCATTATTATACGCAAGATTGACAAAGTGCAGGTAATATTCCCACTTGGTTGGTTGCTGCATTACATATGCCCTTAGCATATCTTCCACCACCTGGTTCACCTGTTCTGTTTGCCCATCAATCCAAGGGTGATATGCTGTACTTAAATTTAGCTCAGTCCCTAATTCTGTAAACAATGTTTTCCAAAAGACCAATGTAAATTTAACATCACAGTCTGAAATTATTGTTTTTAGTAGCCCATGCAACCTAAATATATTCTGCATAAAAATATGGGTGACCTGAACAACTCTATAAGTAGCCTGCACAGGTATAAAATGTGCTGATTTACTAAATTTTTCCACCACCACCATGATGGAGTGGTTATTTTTCCTTGTCTTGGGTAAACATGTTATGAAGTCCCTAGAAATGGTTTCCCACTTCCATTCCAGAATGGGTAATGGTTGTAATAACCCCACAGGGTGTTGGTGTTCTGCCTTTATTTGTTGACACTCTAAACAACGTGCCAAATACTCAGCCACATCTTTTTGCATACCCAGCCAGTAATATTCTTTTGGGTGTGTCGCTATCATTTTCTAGTATCCGGGGTGTCCAACATAATGGCTTTTATGAAATTCATCCAAAATTCAGTTTTTAATGCAAGCATTCAATTCATTTGAAGTGTAATTCTTGCATTCGATCATATAGGTTATTTGTATCAAGTTATTCTAATAAATGTTTTTTGTGTTCAATAATTTATAGACGTACAAACACAAACAAACAAACCAATACATTACATAAAATAAAAACATAAACATCTAAAATTATATCATCAGAAAACATGGATTTGTAACTAATTATCAATATATATTGATTAAAAATACTTCCCAAAGATGAATTGACTAATGATACTTAAAAAAATCCATAGCCATTCATGATGTTATGTTCATTTGCAAAAATGAATGAAATTTTGTTAAACTAAATGCTAATTTGAACATATGTAGTTTAATACACATTTAATTAATTGGGACTGTAATTCTTGCATATTATATTTTATGTGTGTAAAATCATCATAAAGGTATGAAGTCAATAGGAAATTTGGGCAATGACCTTCCATATGGGATATTCTAATAAAAGCCTTTCTTGTGTTTTAAAATTATACACAAACAAGGGCATAAACAAAGAAACACATACATTTCATAAAATAAAAACACAAACATTTAAAATTCTATAATCATAAAACATCTGTAAGTAATTATAAAAATCATATTAATTAAAAACATTTATAAATAATTGTGCATTAAATATTGGTGCTTACAAAACTTCAAATTCATTCATGATGTTGAAAATATAATATTTTATTAAATTAAACAACAAATTAAATATTAATAAGTTAATATATAGATTCTACGCATTCTAAAAGTAATTATTGTCTATGACATCACATGTGTTAAAATATTATACAAAAACAAACAAACAAAGGTGCAACAAAGAAATACATAGCATCAAATAAAACCACATACATTTAAAATTCTGTCATAAAAAAAAATCAATTTTAAAATTATTTTTTAAAGTTTATGTTTATTTTGTTTGTATTTATCATCGATCATTAGTGCCATTTGATATATTTTTAATTTTAAATTGAATGATTGTGGTTAAAATAATATTCATGTTCATAGTCACCTCTGATATTGTGATTATATGTATTTGTTGAAAAGTATATCTTGATTAAAAGAAATCATGAAAACTTGTGATTTTCAAACATACAAAAACTGGTGATGATTCTTACAAGGAAAATTCATAGTCATTGTTACTTGTGGTATTATCGTGGTCATTTGTATCTATAAAATTTATTGACTAAAAATATTTGTGATTTTTTTCTTTTATACTAAATAGATTTAAGAAGTTATAAACTCGATCCATTTTGCACCATAAAAGAACAATTAACTAATACACTAATTATGAACTCACGATGATTGAATTAAATAAAAAAATTGATTAAAATGTAAGATAAGAATATATTAATGAAAAAATCAAATTAAATATTGAGAAGGGAACAATGTCAAGAGGACGAGTTCGGTGTGATGGCTAGGGTTTCTCTGTCTTTTTGCTTTCCTTATGTGATCGGGTCTCTTTAGACATCAAATCCACCTTTTGTATCATCACTAGGGCATGATCTCACCACTCACAGGTATAATAATGAAGTTTTTGAATGGAGTGAATATTAGTTTCGATCACCTATGCGGGGATGGAGTCTGATAGCCTGGGTTGTTGGTAGTATCATTCACTAGGCTATTGTGCAGAGCATATGCTCACCCCCTATGTACATGATGGCATAGAAGGAAGCAAAGGGTGTCACACTCATGAGTTGGGAATGGACCTATGTAGGGTTAAGGTGACTCTGGAGCAGAAATATTATAACTTCTTGCTATTAGTCACAAGAGAAATATCGGTCAGATCTGAAGGAAAATTTTTGGCTACAGAAGTGAATATTCCACCCCAAGCACTTCATTTTATATATCTGTTGCTAAATATCTCGAACCTGGTTATTCTCAATCCCCTGACCACAATAGGTTGTCAAAATGGAGTAGTAGCATTAGATCTAGAGAGTTTTCTTCACTTTTTTCCAGATCAGAATCTTCCTCCATCAAAGTGGGTGAGCTCGGTGGTTTGACCATCGCTTATGAAGTCAATATTTCCACAAAAATCCCTCTCACTCTTTGTAGCTCGACTATTATCCATTGATTAGACTTCAGATCTATGTGACTCTCAATTATGGGCTCTCAATTTGGTAGCCTTCCAATATTTTTATCAAATCCCCAGATGGAAAATCAATATTATTTTGGGTTTGGGCCACAGATCACTTCAAACAATTATAGCACAAGATCATGCACACTTTGGGTATCCTCATGACCCTAAAAAGTCTAATATTTGGTGGAAAATCCATGCAATATGATGTGATGTTACAATATTATAACATCCTCCTATCATCCACCATCGTATTGAACATGAGGCTTCGGGGAGGATCACCTCGACCAAGAAATTCAAAGGGAATATGGGGAATGTCTAGATCTATTATTAATAAAGGAAAGAAATCAAATCAAGGGAAAGTTAATGGAGGCTTTTCGTTCGTAGATATCCTCAAAGGAAAATTTGTTGCCTCAACAATACCATATTAGACACACAATATACCCAACCCCTACATAGTGGAACAACTAAACCAAATCCCAGTAATGACTATAGATCTACCATAACAAATGATTTGTGTACCATATATGAATTTCAACCAGTACCATCGAGATTCAACAGTTTTTGGCTAAAAAAAGTGGATCTCTTCCATTGGATATTCACAAATTGGACAATAAATTGTGAGATTCAGATTTTTTTCAAGGGGTTTTTTCATAGTAAAATTTGCAATGTGAGAGGATTTTGAATATATATTGCAAGAGGCTCCATGGTTTTGGGCCTCTGTGGGACTTTTTGTCACGCCTTGGTTCTTAGATTTTGATGGCCATATAATGGTGGTATCTAGAATGTCGGTTTGGGTTAGATTGTATAATCTACCACTACATTTTTGGCCCCATAAAGTGATAGAAGCCATTGGGAACATATTACAGTGATACATAAAGAAATATACAAAAGTATTTAAGGAGAAAATCTACATAATCAGACAATTATTCAACTTAGTCAAGGATCCCATAAACCCTAACCTTCAAAAAGGTGTTTATGTGATTCCTTGCTCATGCGGTAAGAAATACATAGGTGAAACATGTAGGTCTTTTAATATTAGAATTAAATAACACATCGTCGTCTTAAGCAGAGGAAGGAACTCAAAATTGGCCTTAGCAAAACATGTTCACTATTACTCTCATTACATCTGCATGGAAGAATTCAAATTGGTTAAAAAACGTGACCACTATCTTAAAAGGAAAATCGAAGAAACCATTGAAATAGAAAAAATGAAGAACAACTTGAACCGGGGTGGTGGATTAAAGCTACGAAACACCTATAAACCTTTACTTGAAATATTAAAAAATCAATAATTAAGTCATGTCCTTTAAAAGAACCTATTCCCCCCCTCTTAAAAAAATAGTATAATAAATAACAAAAACATCAATTATATAACATCCTCCATAAACACTAAAACAATTAACAAATATAAACAGAAATTAGTAATTGAGTACTTCACATATAATCATTTGATAATATTAATATATAACTAAAAAAATGCATGTAATCATGATTACTCAAATCTAAAAAATTACAAATTAACTCTAGGAATTATAGATGATATTATAGCAAAATAACTCACCAAATTTGTAAGGATTAATTAATTAATTAATCTATTCCCTTAATTAATTGATCAAACAAATTAGTGAATTAGTTAAAAAAATTAATGAATTAATTAAACAAATTATTAAAAAAAATTACATAAAATTAATAAACATAATAATTAAATCAATAAATCATAAAATTAATTAATTAATTTATCCCTTTAACTTACTAATTAATTAGTATATTAATTAAACAAATTAATGAATTAATTAAACATATTATTTAAATAATTAATTTTATATAAAATTAATAAACATAATAATTAATTCAATAAATAATAAAATTAATTAATTAATTTATCCATTTAACTTATTAGTTAGCTAATTAATTAAACAAATTAATTAAATAATAATATAATAATAATAATAATAAATAACTAAATAAATGGAAAACTAATAGGATAATGGTCGACCTAATTTATTATATCTTTTATTTAATAACCTATATATAGTTTACGATAAACTTTTTAGCGTAAATCATATGATATTTCATTTGTCGATGTGTTTCGAACCAACCCGTGTGGTTCATCGTTAGGACAAGTTGAAGAATGAGATGTAGCTTTACATGTTAAATAGTCAGAGGCTCCAATGGCTAACTGACCAATAGCTAAATTTGATTGGGGATCAATTAGTTGGACCAGGGTCATAAAAATAAGTTAATTAATAAATTAAAATGGAATTTAGTTATATTAAGTGACTTCACCTTTAATTTATAAATATGTGTATAAATAAATAAATAAATAAATATGTATGTTATGTATATAATTATTATTTATAGTATTAAATATTAAGTTAATTTTAATGGTTGTTAAGTTATATTAGTTAGCAAAGGTATTTAACTATTAATAAATACATTAAAAAAATAAATGTAGAATAAAGAAAATAATATTAAGTTAATTGAATATCTAATTGTTAAATTAACCTAGAGGATTAAAAGAAAATCACCAATAAATATAT
Organism: Pinus taeda; assembly: GCA_000404065.3. NCBI lineage: Eukaryota > Viridiplantae > Streptophyta > Pinopsida > Pinales > Pinaceae > Pinus > Pinus taeda. The sequence continues at coordinate 235 of APFE030725868.1, read as the reverse complement.
TTAAATTATCCAGATTTAAATTAATTATTTATATGAATATACCTAAAGGTTTAAACTACCTAATAAAAATTAGGTGGTTTAAACCTTATCCAGCAACTCTACCTTCTCCACCACTTCTACCTTGTCCTCCTCCTCCACCTACTCTTCCTCCAACTACACCTCTTCCACCACCTCTGCCTCCACCTCCTCCAACACCTCCACCTCTACATCTGTCACCTCCTCCTCCATCACCTCC
>APFE030725856.1:0-26218 GCA_000404065.3 Pinus taeda | reverse complement strand
ATGAGGGTGTGTTGTATCATCTGGGACCAATCAGGATAGTTCTCCTTGCCAGTGAGAACTATTCCTACCATAGAGATGATTGAATGCATTCTGTAAAAGATTACTTCTGCTGATATAAAAAACTTTTGCTGATAAAAATACTTTATGCACTATGTTTCTTCAAATCCTTCCAATATTTGATATCAATATTAAAGATACACTCTATATTGTTGCGCTCAAAATTTTTGAAGTTTTAAGATGACGGCCAAATATTTGGACATCACCCGAAGCCAAGATAATCACAAGCTGAGAACTTGAATGGTGTGTATATTAAAGAAACCACAAGACCAAATATATGAACTTAACGGTGACATATCCCGCTCAATACATATCAAACAGCGTTTCAAATATTGGATACCATGTCAGACAGCATTTCAAATATCTTTAATAAAGCGATTTCAAAACATGACTGCAGGCTATGCTCAACAGCTTATACAAAATATAACGAGTGAGAACGGTGATGTTGCAGAGACTGTAATCGTATAAGGTTATATAATCATGGGCACAGTCAAACGAAGAGAACTTTCGGAGATTTCGATCCTGATTCGAAACCTAAAAAATAGACAGAATATATGAGCTTGTTGAATGCGTGGATCCAATAATGGAGTCACCGACTTCAAAAGCAAAGAAATGGAACCAAACTGTATGCCGCATTGGTACAACACTTTAGTTCGAATATGTTCAAACACTTCCATAAATTAAATTAGGGTTACACTGACATAATTGAGGTCCGACAAAAAAAGGCATGGAAATTCTCCAAGCGTTTCAAATATGTCAAACAATGTTTCAAATATACCACTGTTCAGGCTCTCATACGACTCTCAAGAATGCAGCTTCTACTCAGCTACCACAGCTCTCATACGCATAGCACAACAACATTTCAGCGCATAGCAGACCATAAAAAATTCCAATGTAGTTAAACGTTAAACGGGAGCTGGAGTGTCAACCGGGAGCTGGAGTGTCTATGGCCTCGGGCATTAAACGTTCAGGCATTAAAAACAAGGAATGTCATGCGTTAAACAACATACCAGCGTTCAGGCAGAGATGTCATGCGTTAAACAACATACCAGCGTTCAGGCAGAGATGTCATGCGTTTAACAACATACCAGCGTTCAGGCAGAGATGTCAAATTATGAGAGAGAGAGCAGAAGGCAGTGGACAGAGAGCAGAAGGTAGTGGACAGAGGAGTTACAAGGCACAAAAAAAAGGAACCTGGGACCTGTGCTCTGATACCATGTCAGGCCAGGAGTAACTCCAGAAAAACTGATTCATTTATTCCATTAGGTAGCTATCTATTATATACATGAATGTGATCGTTCAGTTCATCTTCTTGATGACTGTTCACATTCAAATTCTCCCAATCGTTGAGGATTAGGTGTCAACAAAGACTAAGGTAAAAACTTGAATGTGACAAGGTAGAGGAATTATAGGAGGTAAATCTTCCTCATTTACTACCCCTCCATTCAAATATTCTTCCATCATCTCTGTATGCAAACAGCCAAATCATGAGGACTAGAAGGAAACTGAGCAAGTGAAAGACAAAGCACTAGTTGATCTCAAGTTTGGGAGCCGAGCCTCCCTAATTTTAAGGAATTCGTAGGAGACTTTAGATGTATAAGTAGAGAGGCCTAGGACCTCATTAGGATTCAGATTTTTTAATTTATAAATCTACTCTATTTTTGAAGTTGCAAGACTTGTGATAGTTTTTGATGTAATCCATTGTTTTCGTATTAAGAATGAGTTTTGTTTTGAGCCAGCACTGAGTTAACTCAGAGGGTTGAAGCTCTTGGGTTAGGGCCCAACCCTAGCAACCAAGGCTCCCCTTTATTGTACATGTATTCTAGTATAGATTCATATCTTAATTGTTCATTTGCTTAGAAGATGCATTTCCATTAGAGCATAATAGATTATATTGGTTGTGTGATAGTTTGCTTCCATTTATGCCTTCTTTCAAGTAGTAGGTTAGCAAGGAGAAAAAGGATCGCCACAAGGATGTCAGCAGGTTTCTCAGCCTCACTTCCTCCCTCTAGGACCATGACTTGAGGAAGGGACCCTTCAGCAGCCCCAAAAACACAAATTTTTAGTTCCTGTACGAGCTTTGGATTTTTTTGTCTTTGGTTCAGTATTTGGTTCATGTTGCAAGGTAGATTTCATTGTCATCTTTTTCCATCTCCCTTTCTGCAATAAGATCTCACTCGTGCTTTCATTCCCTTCAACAACTCTTCATGCATAATCTAGGCAACTAATTCATGAATTCTAGTTTATGAAAATGTATCTTGTTGCATAGTTCTTGGAAGACACACATGTTTTAGGCAGAGCAGGTACTTCAGGAGGAGACCCATACTTCATCACCAGCAATGTTAATTTTAGGTATGTTCTATGCTAGAGCAATTTATTTCAATTTCTTTTCCACATTAGCAATCACATCGGCATAAAGTAAATTGCAGATAGAACATAAATATAAATTGCAAAAGACAAGCTAAGACAAGAGGACACAAGATGTGGTGCTAGCCAGGGACAAACCCCACAATGTGGGGAAACCCTTGATCAATTCTTCTTTTATGTTCTTCAAAGTTCAGGAGAGAAGGTGAGAGAGATAGTACATTTACAATTGAATTCAATCACTTTGAGTTTTGATATCGACATGAGATCAGTTGAAGACATATTGCTTCAATTGATTCTCTAAAGTGACTCATTCACCTAGTGCTGCATCTCGTCTATTTGCTGCACATTACCGTGTGGCACCTTGTTGTACTGTCACATGTGTTGAACCTTGGTGATAGAGTTGCTCTCATCTTCATGCTGCTCATCATGCTACATCTTCCATGGTCTTATTCATCATCAAGCTACCCATGCTCATGATCTCATTCATCATTATGTTACCCATGCTCATATCATCATGCATCATTATGTTGCCCATACTTATATCATCATGCTGCTTATTATGCTACCCATGCTCATATCATCATGCTTCTTATTATGCTACCCATGATCTCATACATCATGCTGCCTTCCTTCGAAGATAGATGCTCTGGCTGTTTTCGCAGTTCCTGGTAGTTCTGGCTTTTTTGGTAGTTCTGGCTTTTCCGGCAATTCCGACAGTTCCGACATTTCCAGCTTTTCTAGCTTTTCCGGCTTTTTCGACAGTTCTGACTTTTCCAGCTTTTCCAACGTTTTCGGCAGTTCCAGATTTTCTAGTAGTTCTGGATTTTTCCGGATTTTTCGGCAGTTCCAGCTTTTCTGGCTTTTTTGGCAGTTTCGACTTTTCTGACAATTCCGACTTTTTCGACAGTTCCAGCTTTTCTAGCTTTTCCGGCGGTTCCGGTTTTTCTGGATTTTCCCATAGTTCCATCTTTTATGGCTTTTCCAGCTTTTTCGTCTTTTCCTTACGATCTCTCCTCCTACTAAAACCCAAAGACAAGTAGAGAGAGGAAGAGATCCAAGTGTGTGTAGAAATTACTTGAAGTCCTCTTCTATTTATACTAAAATGTAGAGGTTGAATAGACATGATTGTTGGGCTTTTCAGCCTACATAAGTTGCTCACAAACTTAACAATTTGTCCATAACATAAATAAATTCATAACTTCATAAATACTTATCGAAATCAGATGATATTTAGATCAATCGTACACCTCTCAATGAGAGGGATCCAATAAAAATATCAGGTACCATAAATAATATGACCCACATGGAGGTTGGCCCTAGTTTCCAATTTTAACACTCCCTCTCAACTAGGGAGAACTCCATCCACTGATCCATATGTCCAACTGTACTATCGATGCCATCAGTGCCCTGCACTATTGTGCTCAACTCTGCTAGCTCTACTCAGCTCCATTATCTCTGCTTAGCTTTGCTAACTCTACTCTTTTCTACTCAGCTCTTCTCAGCTCTGGTGGCCCTACTCTACTCTGCTAGCTCTGCTCAGCTCTGTTAGCTCTGTTGGCTCTACTCTGCTTTAGCTCAGCTCTACTAGCTTTGTTGGCTCTGCTCAGCTCTGTTGGCTTTGCTCTGCTCAACTTAGCTCTGTTGAACCATGAAGAAGAAGAATTGATTGAGAATGTGTCATACCATTCTCCACTGACCCGAAGTCAGTCTCAGAGTGTGTACCAGCGATCCTAGACCAATCCTCAACCAACCTGAAGTTAGTGTCATAGTAGGTACAACTCCTACCACTAGTCCTAGACCAGTACTCTACTGACTTGAAGTCAGCCTAGACCAGTCCTCAACCCACCTAAAGTCAGTGTCATAGTGGGTACAACTCCTACCACTGGTCCCAGACCAGTATCATTTATCCCAGATCAATGAAGGTCATCCTAGCATAGGGAGTACGATAGATACAACGATGCATCCATCGGTACTACTATGGTCCCTATCCTCATTTCCCTGCTCATTAATCAGATGAGAGGTACTTCCCATGAGTCCCAGACTGCATGGGTAGGATTCCTCGATAGGAGAAATTAATCAATCATTTTCTCACAAGAGAAATAATCATCCTGCTGCATAATCACCATGGAGAAGAGAGCGAATCATCTTGTCCCACAAGATATCGAATCATCTTGTTCAAAGGAAAGCAAATCATCCTATCCACAGGATAGCGAATCATCATATCCCACAATAGAGTGAATCATCTTGTCCCATAAGAGAGCGAATCATCTTGTCCACAGGAGAGCAAATCATCCTATCCACAAGAGAGAAAATCATCTTGTCCCACAAGATAGTGAATCATCTTGTCCATAGGAGAGTGAATCATCCTGTCCCATTGCGCAACACCAAGGGAGGGTGAGTCACCTTGTGGTTGTATGTTGCTCCAGTAAGAACCGCAAGGCCCCTGAGCTCCTAAAGCTCAATGTATGCAACATACAGGACCCTTTTATAAGGGTCTCTCGACGACTCCAAGTCATTCCAGAAAATCACAAATTTGATCTTTCCCCGAGGCTCTCACAAAGCGTAGCGAACTGTACATCATCTCAATGCGATGGAGCCTCCTTGCTCATCAACTTACCATATCCCAGATAAGGCAGTATTTGATGTCTATCTATTGGAGCAGTCATTGAATACGAGATTCCTCAATAATCGAATCCCACCTTTGGTTGTCACATAGAATCACAGTGGTATTCATCATGTGTACTCACTGAAGAGTTTCCACAAATAAGCAACTTCATACAAGGTCATGCTCATAGTTATGTATCCAGTCTCATCGGTACTTATAACAACTGATTTCTGCTTCCTGATCATCCATGATATCAAAGCAGAATCCAAAGAGAACCAACGCTGAGAAGTGCTCTAGTGATCCTCCACACTTCTTGTCCAGTCAGCATTCGAATAATCATGCAGTTTTCATATTCCCGGCAGCGTATCTCAATCCATGAGAGATTGTGCCCCGAAGATATCTCAAAGGATTCTTGGCACCAATCCAGTGAGGCTCAACCAAATATGATCTCACCATGCTAACTGCAAAACATATGTTTAGAGTTCACCAAGAACATCAACGTGATTGAGTTTATGAAACTCAAAGGAATTTCCAAAATCTGGTCTGACATCACTACCATAAAACTTCTGAAAGTTAATATCCTCGAGGTATTCACAGGCTTGCAGTTTATCATTCCACATTTGGACTCCAACTCCCTCTTACTTCTGCAAATGAGAGGGTCTACACCTGTCAGAAATAGGTTGTCCTTATGAGGTGTCAGTATGAGAGGTCTATCATCCACAACCTTCGGGTAATGTTTTGGATTGGTTTCACTAGTAGTGAATCTCAGCTTCATTAAACAGCTATCAATCCTCTCATACTACTCCCGGGGTGTTTCGCTTCAAGACATAGAGGGCTTTCTTCCAGCTGTATACATGAGATTCATGTTCATGAATCTCAAACTCCATGGATTGTTCCAAACCTGTGGACCTACTACATGGGGGGAATGGTCCCCTTGTAGATTTTCCTTTGTTACATCTCAGACATGTACCTTCATGCTCCTTTTGAATTCAGGCATCCCAGTCACCATCTGACTCATAGACCTCCGGTGCTGAGTCAATGGACATGGTCCCCAGTGGACTTGATACAACCCTGAACTCTAAAACATCTTTGAAAAATCTATTTTCAAACACGTACCTTTCCATCGATGAGTGCCACCCTGAAACCTTAAACTTTCATTTCTGAGATGGACAATAGGTTCTTCTTGCGATCAGGTACATAAAAGAGATTATGGGGTTCCTTGCTTTCTTTGAAGAGTCGACCATTTCCTCAATGACCTACATTACTTATCATTCCTCTGATCATTGAAGATGTCCCTGGAATGATTGTATTCTTCATCAAGAGATGTGTCTCAGCTATTTGGACACTCCTTTGCATGATGGCCGAACTTACTGCAACCAAGGCACCTGCCTTTCCTTCCACCCTTAGATCTGGACTTCCCAATGAAGAGATCTTCCGTTATGCCATCCTAATAATATTCTCTACTTCCAGTTCACCCTTAGTGAACTTAGAAGAGAGATGTGGAACTCATTGATCCTTTTGTCTTGTCCCTATTGTCTTTGGTGATTGCTCTTTCACTCTTCCTTGGGCATTGTCTTCACCTCAGCTCTGATACCATGTTAATTTTAGGTATGTTCTATGCTAGAGAAATTTATTTCAATTTCTTTTTCACATTAGCAATCACATCAGCATAAAGTAAACTACAGATAGAACATAAATATAAATCGCAGAAGACAAGATAAGACAAGAGGACACAAGATGTGGTGCTAGCCAGAGACAAACCCCACAATGTGTGGAAACCCTTGATCAATTCTTCTTTTATGTTCTTCAAAGTTCAGTAGAGAAAGTGAGAGAGATAGTACATTTACAGTAGAATTCAATCACTTTGACTTTTGATATCGGCATGAGATCAGTTGAAGACATATTGCTTCAACTGATTCTCTAAGGTGACTCGTTCACCTATCATAGTGTTGCATCTCATCTATTTGTTGCACATTACCATGTGAAACCTTGTTGTACTGTCACATGTGTTTAACCTTGATGACTGAGCTACTCTCATCTTCATGCTGCTCATCATGCTGCATCTTCCATGGTCTTATTCATCATCAAGCTACCCATGGTCATGATCTCATTCATCATTATGTTGCTCGTGCTCATATCATCATGCATCATTATGCTGCCCATGCTCATATCATCATGCTGCTTATTATGCTGCCCATGATCTCATACATCATGTTGCCCATACTCATATCATCATGCATCATTATGCTGCCCATGCTCATATCATCATGTTGCTTATTATGTTTCCCATGATCTCATACATCATGTTGCCTTCCTTCGGAGACAGATGTTCTGACTGTTTTAGTAGTTCCCAGTAGTTCTAGCATTTTTGGCAATTTCAACAGTTCCGACAATTTCAACTTTTCTGGCTTTTCTAGCTTTTCCAGCAATTACGGCTCTTGCAGCTTTTTTGGCTTTTCTGACAGTTCCGGATTTTCCGGTAGTTTTGGCTTTTCAGGCAGTTCTGGCTTTTCTGTATTTTCCAGCAGTTTTGACTTTTCTAACTTTTCCAGCAATTCCAGCTTTTCCAGTAGTTCCAACTTTTCTAGCAGTTCTAGCTTTTTTGGCTCTTTCGGCAGTTCTAGCTTTTCTAGCTTTTCTGACTTTTCCACCAGTTCCAATTTTTCTGTCCTTTCCTTAGGATCTCTCCTCCTACTAAAACCCAAAGACAAGTAGAGAGAGGAAGAGATCCAAATGTGTGTAGAAATGACTTTAAGTCCTCTTTTATTTATACTAAAACGTCGAGGTTGAATAGACATTAATGTTGTGCTTCTGAGCCTACATAAGTTGTTGGCTGACTTAACAATTTGTCCATAACATAAATAAATTCATAACTTCATAAATAATGATCGGAATCAGATGATATTTAGATCAATCCTACACCTCTCAATGAGAGGGATCCAATAAAAATATTAGCTACCATAAATAATATGACCCACATGGAGTTTGGCCCTAGTTTCCAATTTTAACAAACAACCACCTTCCACTTCATCCACCTTATCCATCTCTTGTTTCACTATCACCCTCACTAGTTTTTCATCATTTTTCATTGAAATTCCCCTAGATACATTCAGCAAATTTAGCCATCTCTTATCTTGGATATTAACTCCTAAGTGCTCTTAAACCTTCTAACATACCATCCCACTCATCACACACTTTTCCCAAGCTTCCCAACACCTCCAACAACTCACAATTAGCTCTCAGTTGTATCTTGTAGGTTTCCTGTGATTCCTATAGGATCATCCTATAGGTTTCTAGTATATCCTATAGGTTTTCCTGAAACGGCCTGTTTTGAGTCTGAATTGATGGGAAACCTCTAGGAAGTCACAAAAGGCCTCCTAGGACCCCTCCACACCATCCAACCACTTCATAAACCTTCTAGCCATCCTCAAATACCTTCCATCCACCTATCACATCCACAAGAAGAATTAGTTTGCATACTTGATTTTGCCTTAAAACCCCAAAAAAAGGTGAAAACAGATTTAGTTTAGTTTTTTTGCTTGCACATTAGTGTGGTTTGATGCTTTTTACTTCTACAAATTAGATAGTAGCATTTGTTTAGTGTTGATTTAGCAATTCTACTTAGCATAGATACTTAAATGGTTAATTAAGGTATGGTGTGATTTAGCATTATAGGTTGTTTTTTTATTATTGTAGTAGAGTAGCTCTCTTAGAGTATAATTTCCCTTCTTCCATCAAAGAGTCAAGCTTCTTCTGACTCTATAGAATTCTGGCTTGGAACCCCAATGGTCTCTCGCCGGCTGAATAGTGACAACAAGTAGGACCATCACTTTTACTTGTGCATAAAACACTCTCACCTCCAAGTTTGTAAGAACCCCAAGTTGATAAGTAAAGTTGGTTGCTTAGGAGTTGTAGCATCCTTACTACAATACTGGCGCTCATCACAAACAATGACTGAGAAATGGTGCTCATTTTACCTAATCTCTTTCCTACTCAATGAGAGACGAATATTCTTCATATTTGTTTTTGTAGGTTGTCTTGTTTGGGTCTAACAAAAGACCACAATTGAATGGATTCGACCATCATTACCTATCAATGTCTCCCCACAAGGACTCCTATGCTCCTCTACTCATTACAATATTTTTCCCAATGAGGGATCTTGTGCTCCTCTACACCTTACAATATTTCCCCCCACAATGGATCTTTTTCTTCTTTGCTCCTCATAATTTTTTCTCTATAATAAAAAGGGTCACAATTCATTGGGTTCCAACATCCTTCTGTAACATTATCTGTGCCCATCCTTCACATTAATTTCAATATAAACCAGTGTAATCAAGTACATTTAAAATTAGATTGGATGTTGATAACATGACACATGATATGTTAACATATGTATCTAAATTTTTCCCTAAAGGAAACAAGGCAGATGAATTTTTTTTATCACATAATAATTTCCAACTTTCAAGAATAAGGTGCAATTGATCCCAACACCTAATAAAAAATATGAAAATGAAATGTGGGATAGTTACATCGTTAGATTGAGGGAGGTGCAACCAACAAGGAATGGTTACTAAGACTCAATGGTAGTAAAAAAGGCATGAAAACCCAACCTCCCATCTCCATTGGCCTTCATAGACAGATAAAATTGGTGATGTAGTGTAGTCCCAAGCAAATAAACCACCATTTCCACAATGTCCTACACTACCATACCCAGATATTTAACCATATAATATGTGAAATTATTGGGTACAAAATCATGGTTGATAACCCTCGCTTCAAATAGTTCTATCACCTTTGACCCCACCACTCCTCGAGAAACATTCGACAAGTACTCAAAGACATCCATCCTAGCTTTGTTAGCAAATACTAGGACCTCGCTCAAATATCCTAGTTTTGTTGCAAGATTAATCTAATTCACTACCTTTCCGCTTTGGCTTGATCTTGAATATCCGAGATAAGTCACTAATCTCTTATCCTAATCAGGGAGTCCAACTTCGCATAGTCTCGACATGACCCACCATCAAGATAGCCAAAGTGTTTTCCTTAGCCCCCTTTGTCCCTATTCAATCGGCATGTCAATAGATTGCCAACCTCTAATTCGAGTTTCTTCATACATTTCCTTAATGAGGGTAGGATGTTGGTCACATTTACTGTGATGGTTCCACTCCTAGGTGCCATGACCAAGAGTATACCCTTACTTCCTCAGACAGCTTCACCGACAACATAAGAGTTAAGAAAAGTATTTTGGTAGAAATCATCTGGTCTTGATGATGAACCACACTTCTTGGTTCAAAACACGTCGGCCAAAAATTTTTCTTATGTTATTTCTACCGAAGGACTTTGTTTAATTCATTACGGATCACAGAAGCCTGAATACAGAAACAAAGGGTTACTAAGCATGGTAAATATAATGTCTTTACTTTCTCCAACTACCATCGATGAATCCACCAAAAAAACTCCCTTTTCACATAATTCTGTCATATTATTGGGCATCTAGGTATATATTGTTATTTGGTGGCTAGTGGCATATACCCGCTTACACATTGCAAACCCCATCACTTCAATTCCTATTGAAACTTCCTCACCACTGCTTGCTTTCACTGAAATATATTTGGTATAAATGTAAATGAAATAAGTTAGATGTATGTTGAGATTTTATCTTTTGCATTAATGTTTATATTAAGAAAATTAAAATCATTTTAGTTTTAAATTTAAAATAATTAAAATAAAAATCTAAGCTTTTAAGATGAAAGTGTTGGAAGTAATGCTTCCATGTCATGTGTAGTTGTCATTAGGAGATACGAGTCAACATAGAAGTTATTGTTTCCAACCTATGAGTCGTAGTCATGATCTAGATGTGTCAAAGTTAGTAATTTATCTCCTATATATTTGTACCTCTAGTGATCAACAATGCTTCCATGCCATGTGTAGTCGTCATTAGGAGTTACGAGGAGTCAATCTAGAAGTTGTTGTTTCCAACGTATGAGTCATAGTCATGATCTAGACATGTCAAATTCAGTAATTTATGTCGTATATATTTGTACCTCTGGTGATCAACAAAAGTATCTATGTGTGGTTCGTTGTGTGCAATCAATTGCTCTATGATCTCTCAATTTTCTATCATGGAATTAGAGGATCAATTTTCCCCTTCTTATAATTTGCCCACATAAATCGGTAATAAGAAGAAATTAAAACAGTTGAAAGGCACTTCATAATAAGTGTTTTTGTCAAGGGGACAAAGAGAAAATATTATTTATTTATGAGGGTGACTGAGCTCATAAGTGGGAAAATAAATTGCTTCCTAGTGCTCTCAATTCTTCTATTTATTTGAGAATAACCGACTCTTACATTTGAAAAATCAATGTCTAGTGGGTGCTCAAATTGGTGGATAGGAGTTAGATTCAAGCAGAATGAATTTCCCAACCATGTGGATTGGCACAGAAGTTGAGGACCAAGGATGGATGTGGCTTAATGCATTATTTGGTGGACATCAAAATATTAGATTATTTTATTGTGTTTTTTATGGGTTCTTGGAAATTTCTAGCAATTGCGGGAAAAGTTTCTATTTAGAGGAGAATGTTTATTGGTTTTGTTGTCAATATATTTGTAGTCTTATTGTGGTGTGTGTTGCAGTTTTATTATATTATAGTGTGTTAGTGTCCAAGTTTAATGTGAAAAATCAAATGAAGAACCAATTATAGAACAAATTAACATATTTTCAAATTGCTGGTTATAAATGCATACGGTGACACAAGAACATCTCACTAATTTGATTATGCATAATTTGTTATATATTGGTGACATCATATGGAGCTAGGAACATCAACTTATAGGTTAACTTGATTATGTGTTTAAAAAGTCATCTTGTATAATTGACTTATGAATACATTCAGTACTCAAGCTGCCTTCCTAGATAACTGGGGAATACAACAGAAGACAATGTGTTCAACATATGGAGTTATGTCCATAGGATTGTACAGTGTCGAGACTGACCCGTTGTACTGCGGGAGTTTGAGAAACGTCAATTCTGTAAATTACGTCAAAGATGGTCTAAAGTATTTATGTTTTAAATGGAGGTCAGGTAACAACTCAAAGATGTGGTGGTGAAGAAAGATCATTGTTTGCGAGATTCGCGAGTGGATGTGAGTGATGATGAAGACTAGTTAGACAGATATCATATAGTTGTTGTAATATGTGTTTTTCATGTAAGCATTAAGGGAGGGTGTTGGAAGTAATGCTTCCATGTCATGCATAGTTGTCATTAGGAGTTTCAAGAAGTTAACCTAGAAGTTGTTTCTAATGTATGAGTCATAATCATGATCTAGATGTGTCAAAGTTAGTAGTTTATGTCCTATATCTTTGTACCTATGGTGATCAATAAAAGTATCTAAGTGTGGTTTGTTGTGTGCAATCAATCACTCTATGATCTCTCAATTTTCTATCAAAAAGATTTATTTTGTCTTAAAAATCATCTTAAACACCCTTATTTGTAGTTTGTAGGAATGATAGTAATATATCCAACTATTCTAGTTTGAAAAATCATACATATATTGTAGTTGAATATTCATTTAAAGAAAAATTAATTTACTATTAAAAATAGTAAAATTTAGGGGAATGTTATTAATTCAATATTATGTATGTAAATAATAGTTGAAATTTTAACCACATTGGTGAATAGTCTTTTTAGAGACGTCCAAAAAATAGCCAATTGTGAAACGATTTCCCCAAAAACATTTCCATTTTATATATTGCATAAAAATAATGTACCAATTTTATGAAAACTAAAAATTCACATAGACCATTTCTAGGAGTATGGATCCATCTTAGCCATGACAATGCTATGAGGGATCAAATTTCTTGATGTAAAAATCTCTTTTAGAATACAAAACTTGAAAATGTTTACATGTAAGAGATTTGATCCCTCTTGATGCTTGGTATATCCATGGTTATGATGGATCTATATTGGCCCTCACTACACACACCATGTATATTTTTTCATAGATTAAACTACGTTTTTATATGTATAAATAGATGAAAATTTCTTTAGCCACTTTGCAAGTGTAGCTCACTTTATATGATATATATAGTTTGCTTTTAACCATATATGATATATACATATTTTTCATTGAAATATTTTACATTAAATCATAATTTAAATATTTTATTATTTTACTTAAATGAGGATTACACTATTGTATTCATATATCAACTTATATGTATTATTTTTTTTTAATTAAATTTTTTTAACTTTTTTATGTTATTTATTATGAATTAATTGAAATTCTTTACTTTCAATTACTTTATTTTTTTTGACATTGTAATATTTTGTTATGGTGAATATGAAACATATATATATATATTCAAATAGTTTATTCAAGTAAAGTATAGAGTTATTCAATCTTTCTCACATTTAAAAGTGGAAAATATCAAGTTTTTTTTAATTAATTTATCTTTTTAAAAAAGTTGATATAATTTTTTTTTTCTTTACATAAGAGTGAGAGTGAAATATTTTACCACATATCTCCAAAGTGTAAGTAGGATTATTAATTTTTTATAATACTTTTAATTAGAACTAACCAAATATGTATATTCATTTTTGTTTTTACTATAGTGGACATTGTTTTTAATTAAAGAAAATTTTATTTTTGGTTTAAAAAGGGACATGTGTCAACTCCACTTTGAGTACCAATATAATCACCCATTTCCTCATAGTCAATTCAGATTCCTACATTTCATCTTTTTACACCATCTTCAAATTCATGGTACAAAATAACTCTAATGATCCCTCCAATGTTAATAACTAATGTTTTTCCAAATTTACATACCATCCATATACATTGACTCTTCACTTGATTTAAATTAAACTTAATTTTTTGTTAAATAAATTTTGAACTTTAATATTAAAATGTGTCCACTTAATAACTAAAACTACACCCTAGGTGACTATTCAATACACGTTTCAATATGAAGTGACTAATCAACACACTAGTTTACATTTTCATGTAATTGGTATTATTGTACATTTCTTTCCAGGGATTCTAATAAGACGTTTACTTCGATTTTTTTCTAAATAGTCTAATTTCATATGCTTTTTCCATCACATAGATTGAATCATTCAATTGATTGTGTTGTGCTTTTATGTTTCAGATGGGTACAACATATCAAATTTGATGAATATGTGGGATATCAAGATGGTGGGAAACACTAAAGTACAATGTAGTTTCATAAATCTACCACATAGATTGGTAATACATTAAGATGGTGTTTGAAAAAGTTAATATAGCGTTACTATATGTCAGAGGACATAGGACTCATCAAATTGAAAGTTAAAGATGGTATGAAAGATTAAATGGTCAACAAAGAAGTGGTAGGAATAGGATTTTGAATTTCCTTGAATGTGTGATTGTTTAGGTGTATTGTATAAATTAGAATCACATGTAAATAAACTAAATAGATTAAAGATGACACAAAATGTAACCAAATTCTTCGAAAAAAAATTTGGATTGAAATGAAATTCATCAATAATGATGATAATTTTACCATTCTGGTTAAGAAAATATTTTGTTTATATTTTTTTAAATTTAAATTTCTTTAAATAATTATATACAATAAATGTACTTATTAATTTATGAACATTTTTACAGTGTAAATTATTCCAAACATTGTGTTATTTACCATACTAAACCTTGGGAGGGAAGGCAGGAGGTATCAATACAGTAAGGAAAACCTTGGAAAAGAAGGCGAAGAAGTATCAATACAGTAAGGAAAGGAAAGGCATTTAGTATGGAAAGTCAAATAGTTTTAGTGAAAAAAAAAAAAAAAAACAAGTATTATAAATGAACAAGATGTGCTGCGGGGCAGCTAGTCCCTACCCTAAGCCGGCTAGCTGCCGAAGTTGCTCGGTGTCTCAAACCGCCAGTTCCAATGCCTTTTAAAACCTCTGTCAAGGTCAGTGAAGTTCAGTGGGCGAAAGCAGCTTGTCAAGCCAGAACAGAACTGGTCCCAGAACGATCACAGAGCTGGGACATTATTGTCATTTCCCAAAGCTGCTCGATTCCCGCAGGCAACTTTGATAGGAATCCCAGTTCAGCCTACCTTCATCGTGTAGAGATGGAAGAAGAACCAGGCTCGACCACCGTGTTGGAATATTAATTCCAACCGCTGTGCAGGGAACAGCGACGGCAGCCTGACTTCCGAATCCGCCATCACAAAGCAGGAAAACAGCCCCCCAAACCACCATTGCAATGCCACAAGCCGCGCACGGGAAACCACAGCTGTAAACAAGAAAACCGGTCACCTGAAACCTATCGCACCAGCTTTCCGGCGAAGGAATATCCCGGTGATAGGCTCCGACGCGATCTGGTGCAAACACGTGGACTGCCATGACATCAGCACCTGACATTTATCAGACGATAAATGTCGGTCAACTCACCCCGCCCGATATGCGTTTGATTAAATGGAATGTCCTCCGCCGCTCGATTGCCAGGAAAGGTCTCCGCTGGTTAAAGTCATCAAAGTGCATACGGGTCTGTTGAAAATTAAATGCAGCGTGGAGAAAAGCTATGGCCCATACCTTATGTTAAAGCCCTGACATTTTGTTGGTAATGTTTTTTAATGTTTCTTTACGGCGCTTAATTTTTTATATACGGGAGCATGGGGTATGTAAGATTCATTTAATTCCGAATGAATCGTATGATATATGTTTTTAATATGAGTGTTGACTTCAACATATTCATAACACACGGGGAGGTAAGTAATAGGTGTATCGCACACGGGGAAGAAAAAAACATGGGTTTGTTACAGCCAATAAAAACCTAGGGAAATGTAATGTGAAAAATATATACAGCTTATAAATTTAGTGTGAATTGTATTGCACACGGGGAGGTGTAAAACACTTGGTTCACCACAACCAATGAAAACCAAGGGAAGTGTAATATGAGTTCACAGCAGCGAATGAGGATCTATGCAGCAGCGAATGACCAAGTGCGTAATGTGTAGTGCACACGGGGAGGTAAAAATATATGAATTCGCAGCAGCGAATGAGGACTTGTGAACATACATTGTAATGCAAGGGAACACACAGGAGTGTGCATGAATGTATTTTCTTTGGGATTGAAATGTAAAAAGAGAATGCAGCAGCAGAGTAAAAATTTCTTTTTGGTTTGTAATGTGATGTAAAAAAAAAGGAATGCACAGCAGTGCAGGAGAAGGCAGAGAAGTGGAAGAAGAAAAACCATGGGCAAGTATGTGAAACCATGAATTGTTTCACACAGCAGTGAAAAGGTAAATGTGTAAATCCCTGTAATTTTTGTTTTCACACAGCAGTGAATGTAAATGAAATATTTACACACAGTGGTGTAAAATTTCAAAGGAGACAGAGTAATTTCTTTTTTGGTGAATCCCTCTGAGTGAAAGAGGATGAATATGTCTCAGTAAATTCTCAGGTGAAAACAGAGTTTTGGTTGAATGTTATTTTTGGTAAATCCCTCTCAGCAAAGAGGATGAATGTGTATCTGTGAATTTATTTTAATGAATGGAAATCTTTATGGTGGTGAAATACTCTGTTCTGAGTAAAAAAAAATTTAAGGCTTCCCTGTGCACAAAAGATCCTGGAGTAGAGAAAGAAAACAGAGCATTGGCTCTGTGGTGTTTGTTTTTGTTTGGTTTTGGTATTTTCCCATTGCAAAAATACCCAACAGTGGTATCAGACCTAGTCCAGGCTCTTTGATGGTGACAGAGTAGGTTCATGCTCTTTGAAGTGTCAAAGGAAAGACCCTTGTTGCAGCAGTAGTAAAGCTTCTCCAGCTGTGTGAAGTTTCAGCCAAAGGGATTCAGGTATTTCTCAAGTTTTTGAGTTGCTGTTGAAGAAACAGTAAGTCATTTTAAAAACACAGTCAGGGATTTTAAAAATAGTCAAGAATGGCAAGGTCAAAGAAGAAAGTGTGCAAATCCCCTAAGGTTGTGTCTCCCTCCTCTATTAAAATAGAAGGCAAACTATTTGAAAACTTTCTATTTGAGGCTCCAAGGTTCAATGGAAACTTCGATATGTGGGAAATAACAATGAAGACTTTCTTACAGTCTGAAGGGATTG
Organism: Pinus taeda; assembly: GCA_000404065.3. Classification (NCBI taxonomy): domain Eukaryota; kingdom Viridiplantae; phylum Streptophyta; class Pinopsida; order Pinales; family Pinaceae; genus Pinus; species Pinus taeda. The sequence goes on along the minus strand of APFE030725856.1, from coordinate 9,098 downwards.
AAATTTGGGAGTCAGTGATTGATGATAGCAAAATGGATGGAGAATCCAAGGAATACAATGCAAAAGCAGCAAAGACAATCTTGGATGGGCTGTCTGATTCTGTAAAGAAGAATCTAGGAAAATATTCATCAACAAAGGATATATGGGACAGACTTCATGACCTTCATGCAAAGGGAGCACTGACCATGACCATCAGTCAAGAAGGAAGTTATGAACCCATCATAGAAGCTGAAAATGAGAAGGTTGACCTCATCAAGCTTCAAGTGCAAGAAAGGGATGAAGAGCTTGCCAAGCTTAAGAAGGAACTTGATGAAAGCAGAATGAAGCATCAAGAAGAAGTCATATCCATGACAAATCAGTTGAATGAAGCCAAGAAGCAGGCAGAAGAAGCCAAGAAGCAGGCACAAGAAGCTGAAAAGAAAATGGAGAGCAGTCAAGCAGAAATCTCCAAAATGAAGTCAAATATAATCCCTCTTAAAATAGTAGCAGCTGAAGCTACTCGTAGCAAGGAAGAAACTGAGGAACAACTTGCAAAGAAGAGTACTGAGTGTGAAAGATTAGAAGAAGAGATTGTCCTCCTCAGGAAGAAGGTTGAAGGGATGAACAAGATCATGAAGAGCTCTCAAGCTTTGGATGACATGCTCAGCTATCACAGATCTCCATCTGATAAATCAGGACTTGGGTATGTAGGTGAATCCTCAAACAAGGATGATAATGCTTTAAGCAAAGGAGATGTGAAGAAGCCAGAAAGAAATGGTGATGCTCCTAGTTCCAGCAAAGGCAAGGAGAAAAATGAAGGCTGCCATAGAAGAAATCCTGCTCCAAGTAGAAAACCAGCTCCAAGAAGAAATGTAGCTGATGGAAAAAAGGCAAGAGGCAATGGTGATCATCAAAGGATCTCAAAGCAGCAAGGCTTCAGAAGTACATCAAGGAAACCTCCATCTCCCAGGTACCAAAGTTCATTTTTTGGTTATTGTTATTCTTGCTCAAACTTTGGTCATATGGCAAAAGACTGTAGAGCATTTCATGGAGATAGATGTTGTAGTCCCCGACAATCTCCAAGAAATAATTTCACAAGAAAAAATCATGAATTTTTATTCATGAAAAATGTTGAATGTTTCAAGTGTCATAACATTGGGCATATGGCACGAGATTGTAACTTGACATGGGCTTTTACACATGCTAGACCCATGCAAAAGAAGAAAGTTACACAAGTTTGGAGATGGAAGGAAAGGCAATCTGAAAATTCCTTGAACTCCCCAGTGGATCTAAATTTGTTTTGAGAAGAGTCTGCCAAAAGAAGACAAGCATACATTAAAGGGGAGCTTGTAATTTTTGTTGCTGAACTGTCTTAACAGTCACTCTTTGATGAAGACCTTTTTTTAAGGGAAAACATGAAGTTGAATCTGCCATAAAAGCAGAGAAGAAAAAAAAAAGGGGCAGCGCTCAAATGTGAAGTGCAACAACGCAATAAGAAAAGTATGCAAAGCATGGAGACCCTCACAGCAGTGGGAAGATAGAACATAAAACATCAGTTTTTTTTTAATTTTATTATGGAGCACATGCATTGAAATGCATAGCAATGAAGGTAGTTTCCTTCTATGTAATGTGAGAGAACATACTCACAGCAGAGTGAGTACAATACACAGCAGTAAGAAAATGTAATGTTTTTCTTCATATGCAATGTAGCATGCAAAGAAATGCATAAAGAGAAACAGGGACAGCAGATTATTAATACACATGGGTGAATGATAATGTGTGGCAGCAGAAAAATGAAAGGAACTGCACAGCAGTGCATTGTGTAAAAAAAATGAATGAAGACTAAGATTGTGTGAAGCAAGGGTGTAAAAAGAAAAGGCAGCAGCCTGTGTTTACTTTTTTTTGTTGTGTGGAGAATGCAGTGCAAAACAGCGTGAGGATGATTTCTCTCTATGTGTAAGTAATGGAGAGTAAAGAGTTAGTGTATGGGCACACAACAGTATGATGAAACAAAAAGCAGCCACAGTGCAAATTGCAGAGGCAACGCAGCAGCAAATAAAAACCCAGGGATGACAGAGTCTATGGTTATGGGTATGGATAGCAGTGCATAAGAAAAGGCAGTAGCGTGATGGCAAGAAGGAGAAGCACAATAGTGTGAAGAAAATGAAACCAGAACTAAGAGAGAGTGAAGAAATGTGTTTTTACAAAGCAATGCAAATAAGAAAATGCAGCAGCATGAAGTTTTGTTGAAGAAATGAAAGGTAATGGACAGCAGTGTTTGGCAGTAATCTCTCCGTGAGAGGAAGTGAAGTTCTTAGTGAATCTCTCTGTTAAAGAGGAAGGTGCTTTTCAGCACAGTGTCATGGTAAATCCCTCTATCAAAAGGAAGATGCTTTTTTGGCATAAACAGGTGAATCCCTCTAGTTTAGAGGATGATGCTTTTCAGCATAGTCACAAGTGAATCCCTCTGTCAAGAGGAAGGTGTTCTTCAGCACATTGTTATGGTGGATCCCTCTGTCATGAGGAAGGTGCTCTTAAACACAGTTTCAGGTTAATCCCTCTATTAAGAGGAAGACTATTTTGTTGTTTGTGGAACTGAATCTGAAGCAGTGTTAGTGAATCCCTCTCTTAAGAGGAAGATTTGTTGTCTTTGGAGAATCCCTCTGTGAAGAGGAAGATGCTTTTTAGCATAGACAGGTGAATCCCTCTAGTTTAGAGGAAGATGCTTTTTAGCATAGACAGTGGTGAATCCCTCTGTTAAGAGGAAGACTCTTTTGCAACAGCAGCATGTCAAGGAGTTGAGGAAGTGTTTGGGTATGACTGAATGCCCAGCAGTTGAAATTAAAGGGGAGTGTTGGAATATTAATTCCAACCGCTGTGCAAGGAACAGCGACGGCAGCCTGACTTCCGAATCCGCCATCACGAAGCAGGAAAACATCCCCCGAAACCACCATTGCAATGCCACAAGCCGCGCACGGGAAACCACAGCTGTAAACAAGAAAACCGGTCCCCTGAAACCTATCGCACCAACTTTCCGGCGAAGGAATATCCCGATGATAGGCTCCGACGCGATCTGGTGAAAACACGTGGACTGCCATGACATCAGCACCTGACATTTATCGGACGATAAATGTCGGTCAACTCACCCCGCCCGATATGCGTCCGATTAAATGGAATGTCCTCCGCCGCTCGATTGCCAGGAAAGGTCTCCGCTGGTTAAAGTCATCAAAGTGCATACGGGTCTGTTGAAAATTAAATGCAGCGTGGAGAAAAGCTATGGCCCATACCTTATGTTAAAGCCCTGACATTTTGCTGGTAATGTTTTTTAATGTTTCTTTACGGCGCTTAATTTTTTATATACGGGAGCATGGGGTATGTAAGATTCATTTAATTCCGAATGAATCATATGATATATGTTTTTAATATGAGTGTTGACTTCAACATATTCATAGCACACGGGGAGGTAAGTAATAGGTGTATCGCACACGGGGAAGAAAAAAAACATGGGTTTGTTGCAGCCAATAAAAACCTAGGGAAATGTAATGTGAAAAATATATACAGCTTGTAAATTTAGTGTGAATTGTATTGCACATGGGGAGGTGTAAAACACTTGGTTCGCCACAACCAATGAAAACCAAGGGAAGTGTAATATGAGTTCGCAGCAGCGAATGAGGATCTATGCAGCAGCGAATGACCAAGTGCGTAATGTGTAGTGCACACGGGGAGGTAAAAATATATGAATTCGCAGGAGCGAATGAGGACCTATGAACATACATTGTAATGCAAGGGAACGCACAGGAGTGTGCATGAATGTATTTTCTTTGGGATTGAAATGTAAAAAGAGAATGCAGCAGCAGAGTAAAGATTTCTTTTTGGTTTGTAATGTGATGTAAAAAAAAAGGAATGCACAGCAGTGCAGGAGAAGGCAGAGAAGTGGAAGAAGAAAAACCAAGGGCAAGTATGTGAAACCATGAATTGTTTCACACAGCAGTGAAAAGGTAAATGTGTACATCTCTGTAATTTTTGTTTTCACATAGCAGTGAATGTAAATGAAATATTTACACACAGTGGTGTAAAATTTCAAAGGAGACAGAGTAATTTCTTTTGTAATGTTTTGGTGAATCTCTCTGAGTGAAAGAGGATGAATATGTCTCAGTAAATTCTCAGGTGAAAACAGAGTTTTGGTTGAATGCTGTTTTTGGTAAATCCCTCTCAGCAAAGAGGATGAATGTGTATCTGTGAATTTATTTTAATGAATGGAAATCTTTATGGTGGTGAAATACTCTGTTCTGAGTAAATTTTTTTTAAGGCTTCCCTGTGCACAAAAGACCCTGGAGTAGAGAAAGAAAACAGAGCATTGGCTCTGTGGTGTTTGTTTTTGTTTGGTTTTAGTATTTTCCCATTGCAAAAATACCCAACACACCGCCCCCCACCCAATAAGCTCAAGGGGCGGCAGGCTCTCAATATAAGGAGAGGACTTAGCATTGCCCTTCTATGTTTACTTTCTTTCTGGCAATGTGACAGTAAATGAGATTTGCAATGACCACCCCCTCCTGGCTAGCAATGTCGACCTCCTTCCTACCAATGATACTGGACTGGGGAAGTGCCGCTCCGTCATCTAGCGAAACCTCTCTCGCCTCCTTTAGATCGCACTTGTTTCCCACGAGCATTGTCACAATGCCCGAGTCGGAGTGCACTGCAAATCACTCGAAATTAAATTCGTAAAATTTCACATGATTCGTTCCTGCCTTGAAGGGAAAAAGACTTTAAACACTTGAGAAATTTCGCTCAAGAAAACCAAAACCGTGAAGAATAAAGAAAATTTTCATAAAATTCAGTAGCAGAACGAGAAAACGCAGACAAAAGTGTCACAAAACTAGAAGCAAGCATATAGAAAAGATTCCGTCAATGAAATTCCACTAAAAACTGGGAAACGTAAGCTCTCATACAGAAAAAACGGTAGCCTTTTACCCTACACAACAGAGAAATTAAATTCTACCAGATTGCCTGGAGTTCTGCCAAAATTTTAGAAGCCGGTGAGGAAAAGGAATTTGCATATGAATTGTTAACAAAATTTTACCCCAGCAACACTAAATTTGGTAGTTACGACAAGCATTGAACCCGTGTACTGGTAGCTATTAGATACTTACTACGGAGTTCTTCTAGCCAGCGACAGATGTTTTGGAAAGTCTGGCGCCTGCTTATATCGTAGACCAACAGAGCTCCTACAGCACCCCTGTAGTATGCCGACGTTACGGCTCTGAACCGTTCCTGACCAGCAGTGTCCCAAATCTGCGCTTTAATCTCCTTCTTGTCGATTTCCAAGGTCTTTGCCTGAAATTCCACACCGATCGTTGCTTTTGAATTTCGAGAAAACTCATTTTTGGTGTATCGCGACAGTAAATTCGATTTTCCAACGGCGGAATCGCCTAACAATACAATTTTGAAAAGATAATCTTCACTTTGCTCATTGTCCGCAGAGGCCATTTTGGGCTCGAATTAGGGGCAGGCGGACAGGAATTATACAGTTCTGCTCAATGGACTTGCCATGGCAACATTAAATTGCAAATTCATTCACAAGACATATTGCAGATATATGAAACAAGACAGAGTCGTGAATATTTTAGAACAGAGAAGAAAATACAAATGTCCAATCCAAAAAAAAAAATGTGGAAGACGCAGGAATACAAACAAAATATCCAATATAATCCGGAATTACATAATCTTTAAGCTTTCTTCAAGGGCATATGGCGAAGATTGCGAAGAATCACACAAATAAAACTCGGAATAGAAGATAACCGAGCAGGAATTCCCAACGTTCGCTGGGGATTTGTCGGAGGAGGAGGAAAAAACCGAAGATTCAACCAGAAACGGATTTTTCTGTTTAAAGATATAACTGTGAAAAACACACCAAACTCAGGACAAGAGTCGAACCCTATGCTACCAGGGTCCAGTAGGGCAAACAATTTTAATCCGTTATCAATCCCACGGCGAAGTTTCAAAAACTCAAGGACGTACAATGGTATTTCACAGTCAAATTTTGAACAGGGAAATGAAAGAAAATAGACAGTAGACGAAATTCCTGGCTTCAAAGGTCGGAAACTGAACATAGATATCTGCGCTTATTACCGACAGCTCCTCGGCCACCGTCTCAAACTTTCTTGATTGCGTTAACTGCACGGGTAGAAGGTTTAACCAGGAGATTCCATAAATTAGTTCATCCAGCAGAGTAATCTATAAAGAATTAGAGGTAAAATATAAAAGCTTTACCAATACAGATTTTGTAATTAAATTCGCCATTTGAATCTGCATCGATTTAGCCCTGGAAGTGCAGATTGCCTCGATGCGGGCCACAGGTTGAAAGCCAACCTGGTACGGGTTTGTACATTAGCGACCGGTTCGACCTGTACAGCTGGTAATCAAGTTTTTAGCCTCTCAGCTTTGAACAGAGGTCATCGTCCTAACCAGGTTCATGAGGCAGGGACAAAAAGAAGATTGTGACGCACGAAATTCACAATGCGGAATCTTTACTTGTTAAAAGCCTATAATTATTAAAAGAATTAGTGGAACGCATGACTGTTAGAAGCCTAAAATTATTAAAAGAACTAGTGGAACGCCTGCAAACAAGTTGCGTTATTAATTTAAATATATTTATAAGATTTGGTCAAACATTTTATAATGCAAACAAGTCGAATTATACATTTAAATATTTTAATAAGATTTGGTCGATTTTTATATTGAAGACCAGTAATATTTTTAAAATCTGTAGACGTTAGTATTGGACAAGTCTCTTTTACCACGTGCATTGCATGCAAGCCATGTGCTTGTATGCCATTATCAAGTCGCTGACTATGAGAAAACCTTACCTCACACATCACTGAATTGAACAACTAACAACTAAAATTCTCAGTTCGAACCTTGGCTATGACAGGAGAAAAATAATTGAATACCTGGGTTTTGGTCGGCTCAGATATCAGTAAAGAATTGAATTTTGTGCTCTTTTGATTTGCATAAACACCAAAGGCGACCCGGGTTCAAATCCTGGCGATGGTATGAGATATATTTTGTTTACGATTCAAATCAAATCACGGCACGGCCTATCTGCTTTACAGATTCAGAGAAATCAGAACCATCACTTTTCCGTGAAGAGCGCAGAACAAATTTGGAAAAATAATTAACTCGATTTTCCTTTAATTTTTTCAATGTATGACCTTTCAGTTACTTGAACAGGTAATTTTCTTTGTCTCTCCCTCTTCTGGACCGGCGTTCGCCCTTCTAGTTGGTTCAAGGGCCAAATTGTAACAGGGTCTCTGCTATTGTACAGGTGCCAAACCCTTGCTCTGTTATCTTGGGTTTTTTCATGCTACAGAGGGAAAAACTCTTGTTCCTGGGTTAAGGAATTTTTCTTCCTTGTTTATCCAGTACCCTGTAGGGTTATGAATTTGAGCTAAAATTGTCAATATGTAATTCTAATGTCTCAGAGTGCAACATTTAATGACTGGTGCAAATGTGTTGTTAGTTAACTGTCAAAACCCTCCGGTGGAATTGACAGAATGATTTTTGTGATACTGTATGTTACTATTTGAGCGGAATTGACAGATTGATTTTTGTGATACTATCTGTTACTATTTGAGCATTTATGTAAACAATTCTGCTTTTCCTCGCTATTAAATATGCAAATTCACTGTTCTGCTATCTGGGTACTCTGTAAAGTTGTCTGAATGCAGAGTTTTTGGTTAATGTGTTGTCTGAATGCCTGTACAAGAATTTTTGGTTAATGTTTGTACGGAAAACAATTCGTATTGGGCTTGAACTGACAACCTGGCTTGTTCTGATTTAGCTTGATTACCTTCCTACAGGTCAAGGAGGACTAGTTACAGAGAAAGCAAATAAGTAGCTTTTAGTTTCATTGTAAGCATGCCAAAATTGCCATCAGAGCAACAGGTGAGAACAGTGAATTCGGAGCAGCTGTCAGTTGGTACTTGTTCTTTTTCTTAGGTTTTTGTTTTCCTACCTCTCACCTGATAATAATGCACCCATAGATTTATGTGTAATGCCCTTGCTCTTTACAATAATGGTTATTTGACTGCAAGAATATGTAACTACGCCAAGCTTAGATTTTCTCTTACCGATGAGTGTCTCCTTGTTCTCCCGTTACGTTATCTTTGATGAGTAATTTGGAGTGATAAAGCTTCGGTAGGTATCTGTTAAATTTCCTGATATGCATAGAGATACGCAGAGAGAGGGTTACCGGTGAAAAGGAACTCCCACGCCAATTGTCTACAGAGTTTCCCTTTCACAACGATGTATATCTTCTCACAGGGCCGTTTCTTGTTGACGACCAACCTCACTGTAGCAAGTGCTGCCATAAACAATTCGGCAAACAGGAAGGAGAAATAATTGCTGGAGCAGCCGCAGGATCGGGTCTCGTTTTTCACCACCTGAAACAACTGTAGGTATGCTTATACAACATCTGTTCTGTCTGCCTTTAGCAACATTTGCCTTCAGCAACATTTGTTCTGTAGACACCACAGCAGCATGCAGAGCATCTGTTCTGTGGACACCACAGGACACCACAGCAGCATGCGGAGTGACACATTGCAACAGTGGCAATTTCAGTAATCCTTACTGTAAAATTTCAGTAATCCTTACTGTAAAGAGACTGGCGGACGGTTCAGCTTCGTGACTGCCTGACGGTTCAGCTTCGTGATAGCTCAAATACAATAAGAGCTAGCATTTTATATTGCCAGATTAATGTTAGCATTAATCAACAGCTCAGCTCCTAAAAATGAATGAGAAAGACCCAGACAAATTCAAGATAACATATGGTTTCAGCGCCTCTGCCTCGAGAAAGAGCTAGCATTTTATATTGCCAGATTAATGTTAGCATTAATCAACAGCTCAGCTCCTAAAAATGAATGAGAAAGACCCAGACAAATTCAAGATAAGATATGGTTTCAGCGCCTCTACCTCGAGAAGAGGCTAAATAAGACTGCCTCGGGAAGAGGCCAAATAATGCCTAACATATGGTTTCAGCGCCTCTGCCTCGAGAAGAGGCTAAATAAGACTGCCTCGGGAAGAGGCCAAATAATGCCTCGGGAAGAGGCCAAATAAGGCTG
>APFE030725850.1:0-14509 GCA_000404065.3 Pinus taeda | reverse complement strand
GATTCAGCATGTTTCAAAAGCAGTGTGAATTAGACTGCACAGAAACTCACGTAGGGGCAGTTTGTGTTGCCTAGATCGGCCAGATTTCAGAGCAAAATCAGTTGTGGTGTTGAGTTATTGACCTCACAGATATTTTGCTAGTGTTTCTCTCAAATTGGATTTGCTAAATTAAGAATCCAAATTGTACTTAGAATTTTTGTTGTTGCATAATAATAAAACCCTCATCTGTTGCACCGATTTTCCCACATTGGGTTTTTCTGGGGACATTTGTCCAAAAATCACTGTGTCATGTTTTTATGTGTGTACTATATATTTCTCAGTTCCAGCATTTTATTTTTTGCAAACATTTTTATTCTGAAGAAATTGTTAGTGATTAATTCGTTATTTTGTCGTAAACAAAATAAACTGTAGAATTTAATCAATTACAAGAATTAATTCTAGTTGTTGCATTTCAAGCAAAATTTCACATGGTATCAGACCAAGTTTGACAAATCAAAGACGAAGAGACAAAGAAGGAGAAATTTGAAGTTCAGAGGGAGCACCAACACAATTTCCTTAGATTTGCGCAAAGCCAGCCAGGCAGTTCAATTTGTTGGGCAGAGGGTTCGATTTTCTAGTGCAGGTCTTAGGAAAATTCGTAGAGCCTAGTAGCAGTTCCAATAGGCAATGATGAAGTCGGGAAGCAGTGTTGGTGAAGCAGATCAGTTGATTAGCAGTGGTTTTGCAGAAGCAGAATCAGGGTCGGGTGGAAGAGAAATTGCACACGCTGAGGAATTTTGTTCTCAAAGGGTTTCCAATTTCAATCTTGAAGGAAATTCGAAATTTCCAATTGCAAAGGCAGAACCAGCAAATAGGACTGCGCATTCTAGAAAGGAGTGTGAATTGAAGAGCAGGTAGCTAAGAAGGAGAAGAGGAGATTCTAGTTTATTTGTCAGTTGTGAGTTCTCCAAAAAATGGCCTCAACAAGACTTCGAGATCAGGATAGGCTAGATGGAGCCTCAAATTATTGAATCTGGAAAGTTAGGATGTCTTTCCTACTATATGAGCATGGTCTGAGGACGTATGCAGAGAGAGTTGTTGTAATATCGATAGACCCGTGGCAGCTAGAGAACTAAAATAAGGATATGGCCAAGGCAAAGCGATTGATTCTTGAAGGAGTTCAAGATCATGTAGTCTTGAGATTTGTGCAGAGCCAGCCAGGCAATTCAAATTGTCGAGTAGAGGGTTCGATTTTCTAATTGATTTAATAATGAGATCTTAGACAATTATTAAGGTATTACAAACTCATGTGCATGGATTTGCCTATGTTACTTTGTGCAATGGATCGATAAGATTGTGAAATACATAGACAATGAAGCAGTTAAAGAACATAATAGACAAACACACATAAACACAGCGAGTTTAATAAGGAGTTCACCCAACGCTCTTGGACTATGTCTCCTGGTCCAGCCTTCACCTCTCTATTATGTCTTTAGAAGCAGAGTTTTTACAAAAGTGAACTCAATTTGAGTCTCACACAACAAATACAAAACAACAAGGCTTTACTTGGACTCCCCAAGTTTTTCTACACAACTCTCCTCATTGACTCTCTGTCTCTGTTTGCTCTCTGTCTCAGCACTGCTTGCATCTGTTTGCTCTCTGTCTATGGCTTTAAAGCCAATTGGTGTTGTCTGTTCGTTTCTCCTTCTCGGGCTCTCCGGCTTCCCGACCTCTGTCCGCTCAGATTCCCCTATGAGCGTTAGCAATCACTGCTAAACGCTTTCAGGGATGGTGGCCCGCTGTTCTGTAACGAAATGGGTCATCGAGCCTTTGAAATCCCCGAAAACAGCTTTCTCTGTGTTCACAGAGAAATACACTAAAAACTGTGAAAAATCACCAAAATTTCGTTTATCAGATTTGAAATGTTATCAATTCCGCCTTATAACTCCTGTCAGATCCGCCTTTTAATTGCCTCGCATCTCCACCATTGATATGGGAGATCTGGATCCAATGGTTGTGGTTCATTTCGGGCGGTTCTTCTGTACAGGGGTTAATCGCCCGATAAGGGTGGTTTTCTCTCTCCTTAGCCTGGACACGTGGCAGCCAATGTATGGGATCGGGCGGAGCCCCGACCCAAACCACTTATCGCCTTTGGCACGCCCGAAATCCCGCTTATATCGTGATTTCCCTTTATATTTAAAAATACATTAAAACATTGAAAAACCCCGAAAAATGGCTTTATCAGACTTGAAATCATATATAATAACATTACTAAACCCTTTCAGGTCCAGTTTCATCGCATCGGCGTTTTTTCCTTTGTATTTTGTGTATTTAACAAAAATGCAAAATACAAAAGAAAACCCTGTTTTCCGGATCTCAAAATATATATAATATCATCTATATTTTCATCGGGTCCGACTATCGCGAGCTATGTTTATATCGGCCCCGCTCCATTGTAATGTTGTGATGCGATGTTGCGATGCGATTGATCATAATCGCATATCACACATACCCTGGTCGTTTGTAATCACTCCTTTGTATTTGTTGATTGCAATATCGCACGTTAACCTAGGTCGTCAATCTGTGAGCTTGATCCACTGTCCTCATTGACCTGCGCTGATCATGATCACAACTGTCATGTGATAGCCCCCCATTGCCTCCACTTGCCATCGTCGATTGCGATATGCCGATCGGATCTAGACCATTGATCAGCCAGATCCGACAGCTTCGATGCAAAGTTGTTTTAAGCCTCCGATAAACCTTATTTCACTAATTTCTTCATGTTTTTGCCTCCCAATAGGGTAATCCGACTTTTTGAGAAGTTCTCCTCATGCAATAGTTTCGAGTGTTTGAAGACTTAGAGGGTGTTTTGGGTCCATTTTGGATCATGCCTTCCCACTGAAAAGGCTTTTGGACCACCAAAAGTTGGTTTTTAAGCATCAATCAAGTGAGGATACAGCTTCCTCACTTGTCCAATCTCTATTTTTGAACTTTTGAGTCCGATTCTTAGGTACTCCACATCCCCTCTACGGGTAGTTCTCACCTTCCTGTCCAGAACTGTATCTTCTTGCAACTCACTGAGATATTCAGGCAACAGATCATCAATAGAAGGCAACTGCATTAACCACTAAATAGATGTGCATGTAAGCTGGCAAATCAAACCGAAAAGCATTCTCACCAATTTTCTCAAGCATCTTGAAAGGCCCATACCATATTGGCTTCAGCTTCTTACCTTCACCTTGCATTCTGTCTTTGCTGATGTACAGCCAGTCTTGATCACCAATTTGGAAGTTATGCTCAATTCGATGCTTATCATGCCTTGCCTTGTACTTGGCTTGGCTCTTTTCTAGCAATTCCTGCACTGCCTAGTGAATTTCTTGGATCTGTTCAATGAACTTGGTTGCTTTGTCCACATCACTATGTCCATCAACTGCTATGTCTTTACAAAAGACAAAATCCAAGGGAGACCTTGGTGTAAAACCAAAACAAGTCTCAAAAGGAGATCTTTGTGTAGAAGAATGTTTAGCACGGTTGTAAGCATGTTGCACATAACACAAATGTTCATCCCAAAGCTTGGGATGCTTGCTGCAATAGCCCCTGAGCAGCTGGATCATTGTCCTATTGACCACCTCTATTTGACCATCTATTTGTGGCTGAAATGTTGTGCTCTTTTTCAATCTAGTGTCCATTAACTCCCATGGACTTGACCAAAACTTCCCAACAAATAGGGAATCTCGATCAGAGACAATAGTAGTGGGTAACCCAAAATGAACCTATACATGCTGAAAGAACAACTTTGTTGTTTGTTCAAATGTAATCTGCTTGTTGCAAGGTATTAAAATACACATTTTGCTGAACCTATCCACAATAACATATAAATTATCATGATCTTTTCTAGATTTTCGCCGTCCCCCAACAAAGTCCATGGAAACACTTTCCCAAGGATGAAAAGGAACTAGAAGTGGGGTGTACAAGCTTAGTTTTCTATTGTTGGGCTTGCTTTTAACGCACATGGTACACCCTCTAATATATCTAGAAACCGTTTCATGCATTCTTGGCCAATAATAGAACCTTTGTAGCTGTGCAACTATTTTACTTACACTAAAATGACCTGATATTAGAGAAGTATGTGCTTCTCAGATTATGTTAACTCTTTCAGTTTGAGAAATGCATAACTTTCCCAAATGATATAAGAGTTGGACCTTAACATGATCATCCAATTCTTCTACTTGTTTGCCATGACTGAAAGTTGCATATACATCTTTAAAATCTACATCTTGAGCATATTGTTCAATGTAGCTTTCATGCAATACTGAATTATGCTTAACTATACTAGATGAATTTATGATTGGTCTGGATAACATATCTGCAACCTTATTGTGTATGCCCTTCTTATACCTGATGACAAGATGAAACTGTTGTAGAAAACCCATCCACCTATAGTGTCTTGATTGTTGCAACTTAGTTTGTGAGTGTAAATATTGAAGTGGTTGATGATCAGTGTGTATAATTGTCTCTTTGCCCAATACGTAATGTTTCCACTTTTTCATACTCTGCACTAATGCATATAATTATTTATCATATGTGGGATAATTAACTACTGCAGAATTAAATGTCTCAGAGTGATAACATATGGATTTACCATGTTGCATCAACACTGCTCCCATGGCATAGTCATTGGCATCTGTTTCAATCTCAAATGGTCTTTGACGATCTGGCAATGCTAGTACTTGTGTTGTACTAATTTTTTCTTTCAAGGTTTCAAAGGCTTTTGTGTTTGTTTCTCCACTGAAACCTCTGTTCAATCATGTTTAAGCATGTAAGGAGCGTGCAATCAAGAAAAGTTAGCAATAAACTTCTCCAATTTGTGCTGCTCCTAGGAGCTCGTAACTTCCTTAGCAGATTTGGGTTTAGGCCAGTTCACATGACTTCAACCTTAGAGGGATCTATCTTCAATTCACCACCCCCTACTATATGACCCAAATAATTTAAAGATGTTTTGCCAAATTCACATTTTAATAACTTCACATAGAGATTTTCTTTTTTCATAACATCTAGAGTCTGTTATACATGCTTCAAATGTTCTTCCCATGTTTCACTGAAAACAAGAATGTCATCTAAATATACAATTACAAAATCATCAATAAAGGGTCGGAGTACATCATTCATAACTCTCATGAAAGTGGCAGGAGCATTAGTTAAGCCAAAAGGCATAACTAGCCATTCATATAGCCCTTGCTTTGTTTTGAAAGCAGTCTTCCATGCATCTTGTTCTGCTACTCTGACCTGATGATAGCCACTACGCAAGTCAACTTGGAAAAGTAAACAGCTTCTTTCAATTGATCTAATAGATCATCTATGCGAGAAAGAGGATAACGATTCTTGATCGTTATTTTATTCAGTGCTCTGTAATCAATGCACATCCTCCACATGAACCATCTTTCTTTCTCACCAACACGATTGGAGATCCGCATGGTGATGTGCTTGGTCTTATGAGCCCTTTATCCAGCAAATCCTGTGCCTGCTTCTTGATCTCTGCATTCTCTAAAGTGGATAATCTGTACATTCCGATGTTAGGCAATGGAGCATCTTGCTGCAAATGAATATCATGTACTATTTCCCTTTTGGGTGGCAAACCTTTAGGTTCTTGAAATAGGATATCATATTCTGAAACAACTTTTTCTAAATCAGCTCTCTGTTTAGCATCACAACCTTCAAATAGATTGGTTTATCAGGTTACTTTTCCTTTACAGCCATTAGTAAAAATTGTTTGCATGAATTTACAATTCTTTTCATCTGCCATGAGTTTATGAGAGTAGTTATTTTTGAGCTGATGAGCTCTTACAATATATTCTATTCCATCTTTTGTGAGTTGATACTTATTTTCAATTCTATAGAAAATGGTTTTTCTATCATACAAGGACTTCCTAAAACATTAACACATATATCTAAGGGAACTATATCTAACTCAACCTCATCTACAAAAGTTGACCCAAAAGCAAACCTAAGTTTACATTATCTAGTCACTTGTAGCTTTTCTTTATCACAAACCCAATGTAATGGATATGGCTTCTTGTGAGGTGTGGTTAGTAGTCCCAACTTCTTTACAGTTTCTTCAGAAACAAGTTTACTTGTGATCCACTATCAAATAAAGTATCAATCTTTTGATGCTTGGAAATAACTCTAATATGAAAAAGCTCATGCCTTTTCCTCTCATTTTCTTCATTATCAATAGATTGTGCAGAATTACTAGTAGATGCTTCAGAATTTTTACCTTTTATACTTGTGGTTGTCACTGTTGTTTCATTACCTAAGTCTAACCCCAAATCTTTCTGAATAGCAGCAGCAGTCTTCTTCTTTTGCCATCGAACTTCTTGGGTTTCAACTCCAGATGCAAAGACCAGCAGTGTTCATCATCATGTCCAACCTCCTTGCAGTGAGCGCATGAAGATTTGTCTTTCTGTACAACGTTTGTCTTCCTCTCTTTCCATTTCTGCTTCCTCTTTTCCTTGTTCTTGCTTCCAGTGGGTTTTGATGATCGCCCAATCTCTGGGGTCACATTCTTGCCTCTAGCCTTTAGATGTGTAGCCTGAACTGATACCTCATCTATGCTAGTAGGGTTAAACATGAGAATGGTGTGCCTCAAATAGCTATGTAGACCACCTAGGTATAGCTTTGTACACTTTGCCCCTTTAATTGGTGAAGAGTTTTCCAACTCATCATTACTTGCTGCATATAAGATAGTGGATAGAATTGTTTTTTATTGGCAGAAACAAATTCACTCTAGGTAGAATGAATTTTAATTTTTACCATACTTCTTCAAATCAGCTTGTGTCCTGCCTTCCCACCACACTAGGGCAATTCCTCCAAGGCGAAGGTTGGCCAGCTAAATCTTTCTCCTTTCTGAATCAATGTTTTTGCACCCTACAATATACATCAATCTGTCTAATCCAGTTATCTAGCTTTTCTGCATTTAATTCTCCATCATGTATTGGAAAAATCAAATTTTACGTCTAATTTAATCAAAGGGCTAGAAGGAGGTGTTGATAGAGGAGGCTCTTTCCCTTTCCCTTTGCCCTCTGAACGGCCATCTAGAAGAGGTTCCTTTGTTCCTTTGTCTTGTTTGGAGGTTGAAGTATCTTCACCTCGACCTTTCTTAAATTCTTGATACATCTCTTCTACCATCGCTCTCATGGTGATGAAATTGTCCACAAACTAAGAGTCTGATTCCAAAAAAAATTCTTCTGCCATTTTCCTCCTAGGATAGACTCTTCCTATTTCTGGGTTAGTCTCAACCAGTTCTCCTTGTCCTAATTTGAGCTTTGACCTAGTTAGCATTCAACAATCCAACACAAGCTTGTCTAACCTTAGCTCCATTGTAATGTTCTGATACGATGTTGCGATGCGATTGATCGCAATCGCATATTGCACATACCCCAGGCTGTTTGTAATCGCTCCTCTGTATTTGCCGATTGTGATATCGCGCGTTAACCTGGGTCATCGATCTGCGCACTTGATTGACGGTCCTTGTTGACTCGCGCTGATCGCGATCGCAACTGTCATGTGATAGCCCCCGATTGCCTCCGCTTGCCATCGCCGATTGCGATACGCCGATCAGATCTAAACCGTTGATCGGCCAAATCCAACAACTCCGATGCAAAGTTGTTTTAAGCCTTTGATAAGCCTTATTTCACTTATTTCTTCATGTTTTTGCCTCCCGATAGTGTAATCCAACTTTTTGAAAAGTTTTTCTCATGCTATAGTTTCGAGTGTTTGAAGACTTAGAGGGTGTTTTGGATCCATTTTGGATCACTAATGCAGGTGGCAGGAAAATTAGCAGTGCCAAGAGACAATGGTGAAGTCGGGATGCAATTTTGGTGAAGCAGATCAGTTGATTAGCAGTAGTTTTGCAGTAACAAAATCAAGGTCGGTTGGAAGAGAAATTGCGCACACTGAGGAATTTTTTTCTCAAAGGGTTTCTAATTTCAATCTTGAAGAAAATCCGAAATTTCCAGTTGCAGAGGCAGATGCAGCAAGCAGGACTGCGCATTCTAGAAAGGAGTGTGATTTGTAGAGCAGGTAGCTAAGCATGAGAAGAGGAGATTCTTGTTTATTTGTGAGTTGCGAGTTTTTCCAGAAAATGGCCTCAACAAGACTTCGAGATCAAGATATGCTAGATAGAGCCTCGAATTATTGAATTTGGAAAGTTAGGATGTCTTTCCAACTAAATGAGCATGATCTGAGGACGTATGCAAAGAGAGTTGTTGTAGTATCGATAGACCCGCAACAACTAGAGAACTACAATAAGGAGATGGCCGACGTGAAGGGATCGATTCTCCATGGAGTTCGAGATCATGTAGTCTCACATATTGCAGTCAAGGATATGACCAAAGAAATGTGGGATGCTCTTATAACACTATACTAGTATCCTTCCGAGAATCGAAAGATGTTCCAGAAGAAGTTGAGGATTGTTGCACACACATTTTGTCAAAGTTCCAAGGAAGCGAAAGTACCAAATTTTTTCTACAAAATCATATCATCTATCAACAATTCATATGTAAACCCATTCTGTAGGTTATGTAATGTAAATGATGCTAGTTTGACCATGAATGTATGTAACAACCTAGGTAAGCCTATTATTTTTGCGACAGTTTTCAGCTTAGGAGGTTTTTCATCTCAGTAATTCATTTGTGTTTCTAAACACGGATGGTCTGCAGGGCTTTTCCCTCCAACCTCACCCCAAAGCTAGGGTAGAATTCTTCATCAAAGTCTTAGGTGAGTCCTAGTGTTCTAGTCGAGTCTTATGTAAAAGTGATTTGGATATAAGTTAAGCTATATGGCTAAATTATTTTATTACAAATCACTTGGTCTATTAGCTCATATTATGTCGCAGATTGGGTATTTTTTTTGAGGGTCTAAGTCAAACGGATATTACCCCTTTGAGGGTTGAAATTGTAAATCTTATGTAAAAATATTTTAATACATGGTCCCTCATACTTAAGACACCACGGTTAATATATTTGAGAGTGGAAAAAAGAATTAATCCCCACGTGTCAATTAATTAAATTTTTTAGCAAAATTTAATTAAAATCATAAGCCAAAAATTTAATTAATTAGTGTTAAAATTAAAATGTCTTATAGGAAAATTAAATTGTTCAAGTGAAAAATTTGTGAATCCTAAAAGAACTAATTTTTGTAAGTCCTCCACTGAGGGAATATTGGATATTTCAAGATAAATTGGACCCTCGGGCCTTGGTGGTTAAGTCAAAGTCAATTTTTTTAGGAAATTAGCTCAAAATCTAATTAAAATGGAATTAAATAATAAATTCAAAAATTCCTCAAAAATAAGAATTCAACGGCTAAGATTAAAAGATGATCAAGTATTTTTTGGCGGCCAAAATTATTTTGACAAGGATCAAGGAAACCAACCATTATTTTTCACTTGAAGGATTTATCTATAAATTAGAGAGTCATTTGAATCTCTAGCCATCTAATTTTTGGCTAAGAAATTGTTGTTGAAGCATTTGTGTAAACTATTGTCCCGTTGGGAACTATTTTCTATTATAATAAAGATTTTCGGGTGCAACTCAAGGTGTCCATGTTCATTGATTTGTGGTATGTACTGACTACGGGTTTCCTATGTTGTGCTAATATATGATTATTTTGAGATAAATACAGTGTTTGCAGGTACTTCAGTCCTTGGTCTCCAAGTTCACAAACTATGGGCAAGGATCATTTTCTTTGGATCCTAAATATTTATTTAGTGAATTACATCTTCGCTAAGGCTATAGTGTGCATGGGATTTCTGAAGCATTTTGTGCCATTTATCAAAGAAATGGGCATTAAATATTTTTCTCAAAAATTTAAATTTTCATGACCCTTATATATTTGTAGATTTTGTAAATAATTTTGTAAATATAAATTGTAAATTATTTTTGCTAACTTGGGTTTTGGGGTTTTAAGAATTTTTGTTTATAATTGGGGTTTGGGTGTTTTATTTTCATTTTTCAAATTGAATCAAGAGATCAAGTTGAAGTAGAGCTAGATCTATGCACTTGAGGGTAAGATCTAGTCTTTGGAAAATTTTGCAAGGCTACCCACTAAAGTTTTGGTAGCAAAATTCAGATCTAGAGTAGAAAAAAAATTGAAGCAAGGATTTCAGTGTTAAGCCTTCCCGAGCCCCGATCTAGCCTCCTCTAGCCCAGCATCTATGAGAATTCGGAATCCTTGAATCACTACTATAGAAACTGATTAAGTTTCTTCTATTTGTTAAATTTCTGAACAAATTATTTACTGCATCCTACAGTAAATACCGAAACTAATACATTGCAGCCTTCACCAATTAAAATTATATGTGGAAACAAGAAACTGAGCAAGAAAGAAATACACCACACATGACACCGTTGTTTTTTGGACAAACGTCCCCAGAAAAACCCAATGCAGGAAAACCAGTGCAGCAACTACGGGTTTGTATTATTAAGCAATAGTTTTCTGAATACAAACTTTGGATGCCTTATTGGTTATCCAATACAGAGAATCTAATTGGCAAAAGATTAGTGAGAAATACCTCACTATCACTGGCGATCCGACACTGATCCAAGCCCTGGATGGTTGACCCCACGCTGGCTCTATGCAGTTACAACGTCAACCTCTCAAAGGATCTGCGTCACCCCTTCCCGGACCTCCTGCTGTCTGGAGATTCGAACTTCAGGCCTTCTGGTCTCACACCCCGGCTTCCTACAAACTCGTCTTGGATGGAATTTGAACTCCCTCTGAAGCTCTGCGATGCCTTTGCTTGAGCTTACGCTGCCCAGCATGGCCTCTGCACTGCTTCATCTGGATCCCTCTCTACCTCCTCTGAGATGCATTCTCAAATCAAGAAACTCTTCAACCGGAACTATCCCTGCCCCTCACTGCAAGAAATCACCTTGATTGATTCTCTAGCAACTGTTGTGTTGCCCTCTCTGAGAAATTTGATCTCTTGGTCTCTCTCTGATGTGTTTTCCAAATGCCCATTGAAGTCCTTATAATCCTCCAATTGAGTAATCAACGGCCTAGGTTAGATTCTAATCAATGGCTCAGATCATTTGGACTCAATCTTCGTCTTCTTTTAGAAGCTTCACCCTCAGTTTGATTAATACCCTTTAATTATTTTAATTTCCTAAGTTTAGACATAGGCACCCATTTAAAATAATTAATTATTTTAATAAAATTGTCCCCAGGTGGAACTTTCGAAAACGATTTCGGAATATTGTGGAATACATGTGTCCTAGCCTCCCTGCAAATTTTGAGGCTTAGAGCACATTCGATGCTACCAAAAATAAACAGTGTCAGCCTCTAAGGCCCATGCGTCACCCTTTTTCCCTCATGCATCATCTTTTTCGGCCTCTTGGAGGCAGGTCGTAGCCTCTAATGACCTCGGCCCTCCCTTCAAGCCACTGCGTTGGGTTTTAAGGCCTTAAGTGGCCTAATCGTGGGCTTAAGGAGCCTCAGCCCCCCTCTAAGACCCTAGATGGTTGCCTTAGGGCTAGCCGTGGGCTTTTTAGCCACTAAACCCTAGTAGTTTGCCCCTTTTTGGCTTGCATCCAACCCTCTGAGGATCCCCTCCTCCAGTGTTGCCTGTTTTTGGTCTCCTCTGCCTCCTTTGAACCCTGATCTACCATCTTAGCCTCCTTAGCCTTCAACGTTAGCCCTATTAGGCCTAGCGTTGACCCTTCTTGGCCTATTTTGCCCTAGTTTGCCCTAGTTTGCCCTAGTTCCATATTTGAAGTTTTCAAGACTGATTCTTTGGTAGTATTATAGGAGAAATTTGCTCAAACACTTGTGCTTTCAAGTGCAAGATCATTGGAGAAATTTTGTGTTACTTGGGCA
This sequence comes from Pinus taeda, assembly GCA_000404065.3. Taxonomy (NCBI): domain Eukaryota; kingdom Viridiplantae; phylum Streptophyta; class Pinopsida; order Pinales; family Pinaceae; genus Pinus; species Pinus taeda. Next base: position 2,659 of record APFE030725850.1, on the reverse strand, counting down.
AGTTGATCTTCAAGGCCTTGTGCCTAGGGTTTGATCTCTAAACCTTCATTTTTTCCATGTTTTATTCTAGCAGTAATAGTAGTGATATAATAGCCCTAAAATCACGTTTGAACTGGTCAAAATCACTTAAATTGCAAATTTTAAATTTCCCTAAATTTTGGCCACTTGGGCATCTTAGATCTAGCCTAGATCTAAAAATTTGCTTCATGGAATTTACCGCATAAATTATTGAATCAAGTCTACAATTTTCTGAATCACACACCTAAGGAGGGCTCAAATTTTGATTTTTTCAGTTTTGGTGAATTTTTCCCTATTTTTGGGCATATTGGACATTGGTTTTAACATCATTAGCTTGTTGATCTGTTGGTTTGTTTACTGCTGTAATAAGTTGTTTCAGATCTGATATATTACTGAATACACCATCATAAAGTGGACTAAAGACATAAATTTGCATTTGCAAGCCACTGGAAAATTTTATGCTTTATATGTTGGGTAAATGCTATGATCTAAAGTGACTTCATTGTTGCTATCACACGTCTCTAATAAAGCGCTGAAATTTTCTGAAGTATTACTGCTGATTTGATTTTTTAGATCTAACACTCGCTTGTCTCATTCTAAGTTCACAAAAAAATTCTGAATTTTGCACTAAAAGCACTCCTACAGTTGAGCTCTAAATTTTTGATCTTGTGATTGGTATAAGTTGCTTTAATACTTGAGATCGAATTGACATCATTGTGTTTGATATCTGATTGCGGCATTGTTAAGAAATCATTAGATAATTGCTCTAAGTTAAAGATCATAATTTTAAGAGGCTTTGAAATCTTTGATGTTTATCTTAAGCATTTGGCATCTTAGGTTTTATTGGTTATCATTCTAAGTAAGCATTTCAACATTGGTCATTGGCATATCTCAAGTAGTCATTTCTAAACATCTTGTGGAATATTGTTGATTATTGGCACTTGTATCTTTAAGCACGTGTCGTCTTAAGATTGTTATTTAATCATTGTTAAGTACTCTAGCTATTAGATAATTCACACTAAGTACTTAAATAAGATAAACAATCTTAAATTAAGAAGACTTCACTCAATCTATCTTGCATAAGCAATCTAGGATCTAGCCTACATTATGAACTTACCTCCTAGCATAAGCTAGGTTGATAGACTCCTAGGGTTGAAACTTGATAGCAACCCTTTTCCAATTAGCTTGAGGGATTCAACTCTTTTGTGGTTAACACAGTGACCTTGCAGTCGTCAGAGCCACAGTCTTTGCAGCGCTGAAGACACTGGGTGGGTGGAACACAAGGGGAGGTATCATTAATTAGGCCACTGCCTTTTTCCCGTTGGCTTCCATTCCACAACCTAGTCTGAAGACTGTTTCTCAAAACAGTTAGGGGAGAGGTTCAACTTAGACTAGGCATATAATTAAAAATAACCAAGATCATTGTATCACACATAGATCCTAAGAATTGCATATCATATAGGATTGTCTATCATATTAAGCAGTGGGTGTCCATCTAATTATTTGGTTTCAATTTATAATAAGCAAGAATTGTGACTCCATAAGGAACCTATCTCACACTTGAAATTTAATCTAATCATTAATCTTGCTAAAATCCTACTAATTAGCTAGGCCACTCATCTGTGTCTCCCAAGCAAGTTGGTTCCCAACTTGTTTTCCTTCACCTCATCTCCATAGGGACTACCCCCCATAGCCTGTTGTTGGGAGACAACGAGAACGGAGTGGGGGGATCAGAGTTACAGCCCCCGCCCTGAGCAGTTGTTGTGGTGTCTATATAATCCTGGCCAATGTTACTTGGGAGCGGGAGCGGGAGCGGGGAGCGGGAGCGGGGAGCGGGAGCGGAAGCGGGAGCGGGAGCGACCATTTTCAGAAGCTCCCGGTTTGGGAGCGAATCCGGGAGCCGATTTTTTAAAATATATATATTTTTATATATTTTTTAATTTTTTGATACATATATGTCAACCAAAAACATGTAGAATGATGAATTAGACATAAAAAACATAAAAAAAACATAGATTGATCATTGAACCATATCACATCAATCATCTAAAAATTATAATCGTCATCAACCATGTCCACAAGATAGTAATTTTACACATATTACAACTGCAACATATTGAGTCTCATGAATCATGATTCATCACATTCAATCTTAAAGTTTCAACTTCAAGATTTAAAAATTGAAATTCAATAGCATTTATCATCATTGATCACCAAAGTTATACAGGTACTTGTAAGCTAAGTTTAACCATTACAAGAAGTAATATCTTAGATATTTCTACGTTCTAACTTCTAACTGTTAACATGATATGAAATGTTATAAATTTATAAAATGAAACATGAATAATGAAATGAAATGAAACAACTTTAGTCTTTCACGAAGCATCATATTCATAATTCACAATCAGTACCAATGAGTTATAAATTATAATTGCCAAGGCCCAACTTCAAACTTCAAATTTTCATTGTCACAGTGATATATTGTTTACAAAAAATATCATTATGATATGAAAGAGTCAAGAGTCAAGAGTCAAGGACTCAAAACTCAACAGTTATGAAAACTAAAGTCCAATAGAAACTAAAAAAGACAAGTAAACTGTAAATGATAAATCTACATGTGGCCCTTGCCACGAGAGTCCCC